>CAWUFW010023885.1:0-68248 GCA_963921515.1 Calotriton arnoldi | reverse complement strand
TCCCACCCACTGCATTTTGTGTTCCTGCCACTTACCTGTTACTTGTCGGTTAGTGCAGCTATGGCGGACACATGGGTGTGGTGGGTGCTCGTTGTGGCGCTTCTGGCATACTCGGGGACCTGTTGGTGGTTACGTGGCTGGCTGAGTGTACACATGTCCCCACGTATCTTACAGTTGTTCGGTTTGGGCTGTGTGTGGTGGTGTCTGTTGCATGTGTGTGTGATGTGTTGTGTATTGTGTGCTGGACATGGGGGTGTTTGTCCCTGGGAGCTGTGGCATGGTGGTAGTGCATGTGAGTACATAGCGGTGTGCTGGTATACATTAGTTTGTACTTACCAGCCTCCACTCCCCCTGCTAATCCGGCGAGGATCTCCGGATGTATGATGACTCGCACCTTCTCCTCCCACGCTTTGAAGGTCTTAAAGAGCGCGGGATTCCCTCCGCCAGTGACGGCTGCCAGCTCTCTGTTCTTGCTCTCCTTCTTCTTGACCAGGCTCTTGACGTCATTCCACCGTTTGTTGATTTCAACTCTGTTCCTGGGCAGGGTCCCGACTGCATTGACCTGGTCTACGATCCGGTTCCACATTCTCTTTCTGGTGGCTAGTGGTGTGTGCTGGACCAGGTTCCCATAGATTTGTGGGTGCACCTTGATGATCTCGTCGACCATGACCGTCAGCTCAATGGGCGTGAACTTGGGCATTCTTTGTGGTGCCATGGTGTTTGTGGTGCTGGTGCGGTGTGTGTTGTGTAATGTGCAGGGGGTTTGTGGTGCCGGTGTTTGGTGGTGGTAGTGGTGGTGGTGGTTGTGATGTGTGCGTTTCTGTGGTGTGCTGCTGTCCTTGCTATGTTACTGTGTCCTCTCCTCTCTCCTCTCTAGTTTGCAATGTTGCAAGGGGTTGTGGTCTGTGGGAGTGCTGCTTTTGTACTTACCTATGTGGGTGTGTCCTCATGGTCTGTTGTTTTCAGGTGTGTTGTGTCTGGGGTTCTGGCCTTTGTAGTTTTTGTTTGTCCAGGGGGTGTTTTCGGGATGTGTACTGTGCTTGTGTATTTGTGCGTGCCTTGCTGTGTGGACTTGTTGGCCATGTTGTGTGCGATTGGTTTTGTCAGCGGATGGTTTCTGTGCAGGGACGTGGGCGCCATGGCTTCTGCCGTGTAGATTCTCATCGGCGTTGTTTGCGCTGGCGGGCGGTATATTTGTAGTTTTCCCGCGCTCATGGCGGTGCGATCGTAATCTCACGTGCGGTGTGTCGGCCGTGAGGGCGGGCGGTTTTGTGTTGTCGTGCGTGTTTCCGTCCGTGGCGGGCGGTTTGACTCCGACTCGGACGATGGCGGGCGGTATCTTGTGTGATTTTTCCGCCGATGGCGGTTTTCGGTTTGTGTAATCGTAATGGCGTGGTCGGTGTTCAGACGGTGTGTGCGGGCGGATTTTTGCCGCTTCTATGCCTGGCGGATTTTTTTACGCCGGGTATCGTAATGGGCCCCTATGTGCTTTATTCTTATGTTGGCCGATTTCTGTAGGCCTGAAATGTACTTTCCCTGGGAGCTCTTAGTAGAGGATCGTTGGTGAAATTCATGTGCATACTGAATTTGTTCTGTTCTCACGTTTCTGTTGCTGGTGGAGAAAGTAGTCTTTGTTAGAATAACGTCTTTTGTTTGGGAGAGTTAGGCTTGGGAGGATGCGATACAAATTTGTGAGGAGTGCTGATAATTGGGAGACAGTGTTCTTTCTCACTGAGGGAGGCCGAGAATCAAGGTCATCGAGCCAGGAGCTGGGAGCACCGACACAAAATGGAAAATCACCTATGAGAAGTGTCTAGCGAGATGAGGTGATCTGTGGGCGTGTTTTACGTTTTGTGTTTTTGTATTAGGGATAGTGCCCCGGGTGGAGTCAGGGGAGATGAGGTGAGGAGATCGAAGGAGAGAGAAGGAGCATCTTAGAACGAGCTCCGTAGCTTTGGCTACTTGACCTATACAACGTTGTTGTATTCCTCTTAGGATGTCCGTATATAGGTTTTCCTGTATCATGTCCTTATATAGGCACAATTCGCCCTGCCCTTATATAGGCATAAAATCCCAGTCCTTATTTAGGCATTAAACCGTGCACTCCAAATACAGGCATGGTCCCCGACATCCGTCCACCCTAAACGTCACAACGAAGAACAGACCCTTAGGCTTCGGGAGTTTCCCTAGCACAGGACTATTGATTTCTTCAAGGACTCATCTATTATGCATGAACCGTTATACCTTAGGGGTTCATTCATGACTTCTTCCGCTGTCCGACTCACGTCAATGCTAACATTGTGAGGAACCTCTCAGGTATAAATATACCTTCCCTAGCCCTTGTAAACTAGAGGAGACCTCGACTTCAGAGGAGCCCGTTTCCCGGCCTGACGCACTGAGAAGACGCTGTCATCCCTGCACGCAGAGAGTCCAGCTTCCAGTGATCTGACTTCCCTTGCGGGGTGTTGGAGTTCGAGTCTGGAAAGAGATTCCCACCTCTCTCATTCTTAAGGTATGGAGCTGACTAGAACCTAGAGGGACTCTTGGCATACTAGGCATACTAGACTTAACATACTCTTAGTATACCATAGTAAGGAATACTTCACCTACTTCATACCTCTCCCTACACCTAAGTTAGGTTAGGTACATTGGGGTAGAACTAGCTTAGAAACGCATTGTATGAGTACTCGCATTTTTAGTCTATGTTATTTATGTAAATGAATATCTACTAAAGATCATGCTAGCGCAGTATTATTTATTTCTACTGCTTACACTGTACATTATTTATCTTGCATACTGTCTTGTGATCGTAACAGCACATTTTACGTATACAAGAAACAAGACTGTTCAATAAATCTTTTATTGAAACGCCCGTCTATTCTTTCTGTGTAACTTTGAGGAAAACTAAGTATGCACGATTCAGCTGAGTGAAATGGTTATCTATTGTTTCCACGACTCTGGGACACGTTCTGATTCTAAAGGGAAACAAAGTGGTCATGTTTTGCGGCTGCCAGAAACTACTCCCTTCTTGTTGTCAAGGAGTTTCTAGTGGCCTCTGAGCTAGCTGGCACAAGTAATTAAGTTTAATATACTCGATAGGGACATACCGACCTCAGTCCTATGTCAAGCCTATAGGATATATTATTCCAATGCGCAGAGCCTATTAGGGAAATAGGAGCTACACTACAACGTGAGTGTACTTCTTAGGAAGCCTTCACGCGCTGACACCTTTTCCTGATCTTGCCTGGGGAATGTTAAGTAGGGATGTCACTGTAGTGATAGTTTAGGGATAGACTAATGCTCCTTATTCATTCATCGCAGATGAAGAAGGATCTTGACGTGGGGGCAATCATTGCCTGCGTTCTGCTTCTGGAGATTGTTATTTTGTTTATGATCCATCGCATAAGGCTTGCCCTTAGGTTTGCATTTGTATTAGTTCCCATGAACTTCTACAACCTCGTTATGAGGTGTTTGTATGTTAAGTTGTTTTTGGTTATGCAATAAACCCACTAACTTGGAATTCGGAGTCAATGATTCTTCAGAGTCATGCTTCTTACAAGTTGTAATCTGTGTTGATGAGTTATTTCTCCCCTCTACACTTCTCAGCAGGTAACAAAGGTCCATCTGCCAAGAGTTCCACAGTAAATTGGTAGGAAGGAACTCGGCCCCATCAGTTGGTAGCAGAAGGACGGTTACCTCTGCAGTGAGGGAAGAAGTTAGGAATATTAGGGAAAGTTTAGTCGTAGAGCCCCAAAAGCCCAGAGGATGAAAGCTCAGAGGATTGAAGGCGGAGGCCGACGGACTTTGGCGGAGACCAACGGAGAGTGACAGTGTGGCACGAACGGCAGTTCACGGTGGAGTGAGTATGAATAGGGATGTGTGTGTTAGATTGCGGTGATGATTTGATTGTGTGATGTCTGGCGGAGTTGGGTTGAGAGTTGAGTGATTGTGGTTTCGGGCAGAACGCGTGCGGTTCATGTGATACGATTTGTTTTGTTTTGATGTCAGGCTCGACGAGTAGCCTAAGATCCAGGGATAGATTTGTGGTGTAGAAGACACCAGAGCTGTAATTGTCTGACCAGTGATTGTGGGAGTCGTGAGGCGTCATCAACCAACCTAGGAACGATAGGGAACGTGTGTGAGAGAGCTTGAGAGGGTTATGTCGGAAGCTAGTGCACAAGGGCGGACCACAGCGATTCAAGTGGCTGACGCAGATCGTGAGTCACTGTGTGTGAATGTCTTTGAGCGATTAGATCCTATTGATTAGTTATATGACTGTCCGGCCGTTCGTGGGCAGATGGTCTGAGGTGACTGTCCGGTCGTTTAGCGGACAGACAGTTGCCAGAGGTGAGGCAGACAATTACTTGTGAGACTGTCCGGTCGTTTCATGGACAGACAGTCGGTTATGTGACTGTTCGGTCGTATGGTGGACAGACAGTTACTTATTTCTATGAATGAGGTGCGTGAATGTGTAAGGAAGAGATTGTAAAGGAGGGTGAACTGCTGAGCTGAGTGAGGAGGAAGAGTGATGTCGGAGTGTGTCGCGCTGCGATAGGTCGGTTGGTGTAAAGCCGCTCTGGGATTGGTGGATTGTCATCAGGAAGTAAGAACGAAAAACATCTTGTGGGGGAAAGGAGTTGGTTCAAACATGCGATGCTTTAGGGTGTTACGTGACGTTTGTAGGGGAGATAGAGGAGTAGTAACTCGACTGGGTGAAGAGGCACTACCCGAGGACACACCAGCACATTATATGGCCACGAATGTAGGACTCCATACCATAATTTGGCTTCAAAATTGGCATAAGATTACTGAGAAGGAGGGAGAGTTGGCTTTTCCACGTTATGGTTCATTTATATTGGATGTATTGTATCAGTTGAGGGCAGTGATGGCTTCATTGCGACCTCCACCTAGACCTACACAGTGTGAGGCATTGGATGCAGGGATAAGAGCAGCACATGCGAGGAAAACGGACCGAAGTCAGGAAAGAGTGAAAAAGTCGATAAGGGCGTTTCAATATGCACGATGGGATGCATTGGCGAAGAGATGGAGAGTTGATACCATCGAGGGAGAGAGGCTATTCCCAATGTTAGTAAAGGCAGGAGATGCCCAGAAGAGGAAGGAAGAAGAAGATGATAGTGACACAGATGACAGCTTGCTAGCAGAGCGTCCGCCTCCCTATAACCCAACGTGGGGCCTCCGTATAACCCAACGTGGGAGGAGGGAAGACAAGCGCTTACAGAAGGGACAGGAGGATCCCAGACGAGTTCTGGTGCGAGAGTAGTGGGAAAGATTTCAACAGGAACGGAGGTAATAGGAATACAGCAATCGAGAAATACAGAGACGAGTGGAGCTAATACTGTTAAACGGTTACCAGATGCCCTTACGGTGCTGGTCACCATTGGTCCCATAGTGTCAGTGTACGATCCAGGTCAAGCAGAAAACAGTAGTCAAACACAGTTACCAGTGGCAGGAGAAAGTATCAGTTCTGGAGGAAATGGTACAGTGAGCGGAATTGGTCGTTTTTTTTCGACCTGTAGAGGCTAGTACTCCGTTGCCAGCCACTGCAGACTCTTCTAGAGGGCACACTGTATCTAGAGCGTTAAGATCAGTGTCGTAGACTAATGCTCTTTATTCATTCATTGCAGATGAAGAAGGATCTTGATGTGGGGGCAATCATTGCCTGCGTTCTGCTTCTGGAGATTGTTATTCTGTTTATGATCCATCGCATAAGGCTTGCCCATTGGTTTGGATTTGTTTTCGTTCCAATGTACTACTACAACCTCGTAATGAGGTGTTTGTACGTCCAGTTGTTTTTGGCTTTGCAAAAAACCACTAACTTGGAATTCTGAGTCAGTGATTATTCATAGTCATGGTTCTTATAAGTTGTAATCTGTGTTGATGAATTATTTCTCCCCTCTACACTTCTCAGCATGAAACAAAGGTCCATCGGCCAAGAGTTCCACAGTAAATTGGTAGGAAGGAACTCGGCCCCATCACTCCCCAGCACTTCACCCTAGTTTGCTATTTAGCGAAACATGAGAAAGGGATGTGTTGACATCCCTGTTGCCGCTTCCTACTTCACTCCCATTTTATTGGCAACTCCAAGAATTGGACGAGGATGGCTCACTCACGTAATGTGACATGCATCATCATTTGCCACCTCGTCCCACCCTGGTAAGATGGTACTGGCAGAGCGGACTTGACCTCAGGCTGGGACTAACCTGAGGGAGTTCTTAGATATTACTTATCTTATCTGGATAATACTATGATCCAGTTGACTAGTTAAAAACACCTTAGGATAGACCACAAAAGTTTCCTTTATTCAGGTGGTATCCTAGGTATATTAAAAAGTTACCAAAGGAGTAACTACAGGAGGCATATAAGGGTGAATTGACCAATATGCGTCACTGCATATGAGTAAACATTCATGTCTATGGCATTCATCAGGGCTGTATCTATGAGTCACTATACTGCAAGTAGTCAGTGCAGAGTACCCATAGAGAAAGAATATGTATATGGCGAGGACCTACCTCTCACCTATGGTCTCTCAGTTAGGAATAACCTACAGATACAAAGAATAAAGAGGAGAATCAGAAAAAAACATAATTTATATACTAATAAATGGCGGGAAAAGATTGATTCAGTTCTTTTTCCTTTGTTATATGCTCTGCTGAGCCTATTATTTGTACAGCCCGAGGTAGTCTGTGATTAAAAACCATAGCAATATATGACAGTAAACCAAATGTGATCAGGTGATTATAAAAGCATTCATTGACACGACATGCATTAGTGGCACAGCAACACGTGAAGACAGAGGGGCCGATTCACAAAGGTAATCTGACACAAAAGTCTAACTCTACGACTTTTGGTATTCACAGAAATCATTTACTAGTCATATCTTTACGTACGCAGTCGGGCCGGAATCCCCGCACCCGGTCGTACTCTCCGCACCCAGGCCATATTTCCTAGCTCGGGCCGGATGAAGTGTAATCAATGGGCCAGAATGCAAGTTTTACAAAAGGGAACATTAGGAACGTGTGGTGTGATAAATGATAGAGGAGGTAATGAAAATCAGTTTGGGCAGAGAAAAGGGTGTGGCCAGACACTACACCATATCCCAGAAACGATTCCGGCCCGCCTGCGGGCATAAAGATACGACTCGTAAATGGTCTCTTTGAATACCAAAAGTTGTAAAGTTAGACTTTTGTCTCAGATTACCTTTGTGAATCGGCCCTACAGAGGGTTATTTTTACCTAGTTTTGTTGCACTAATTGCTGTATGGTCTGTTCGGTGTGGGTCTCTCCTGTGGTCACACTCTAGTAGTAAGGTTACATGTATCATGTGGACTTATTAACAATAGTACAAAAATATGAGTTTAAACATGCTTTGAAAGAAGTATGTATATAGTAATGTGTGTAGGGCAATGGTCAGAATGATTTTTTTTTACATATTTTTGGATGTGCTGGTGGCCACTGAAGGTCTGCTTTTGTTTTTGGTTTTCGCGACGTGTCTGCGGAGATCGCGTCATCGTCGCAAAGATCCCCAAAAACTAAAGGAAAAAAAAACCTTTAGAAAAAAACTTCACAATATTTCGGGTGCTACGGTGGCTCTGACAAGAGCAGTTGCATTGGTTGAGTGTATATGGCTGCTACACATAAGACCGGATGCAGAGTTTCAGGTTACTTAGAAACACCCTGTTGCCTTCATCTGTAAAGTGTACTCCATCATTTCTATAAATTCCATGCATGTCAAAACCCAGATTGTTGTTATAGATATAGCCCATGCGATGGTCTCTGAGGAATGCAGAAACAGTTTTATTAACATGTTTCCTGGCTTTGTCAACCTGTGGACTGAATTGATTTGACCACTTTCATTTCTGTCTTTGGCATATATTAGAGTACACCAAGACAGTGTGATGAAAAAGCAACATCAGTTTTGCAAAGGTTTCTTTCATTAGGATTTCCTGCCCTACCCCAGTCAGTGTGCCTAGGTCATTGCCACCACAGTTCACAATCATGAGGTGGGGAGGTTGGGAATCCACAATGGATTTAACCAAAGCCAGCAACTGATGAAACTTTAACCTTCTCTGGGCAAACCACGTAATCTGCACATTTGGCAAACCCAAGTCCCTGTCAATACTTCTATTTTTTGCAGTCTCTTTAGCCCAACAGATGTAGCTGTGGTCAACAATCCATACTGTAAGCATTTTGAAGTGAAGGAGCAATAGTAGTCAGGAGAAGGCTGCAGTGGCGGCTGCTCCGCAATGGCAGAGGAGTGTTGCCCCACTGCTTGGCTCAGAGACAGGAAATGTAAAATAAAACGATTCTCTTGCATCGTTTTATTTTACATTTGCCGGCTCTGCCAGCGGTGTCTGGAGGAGCGGGGCTTAGGCATGAGTGGGGGAGAAGGAGTGCTACGTGCACTCCACTCCCAAAGTGCGCATATGTGTTTTGGCCAGCCGTCTCAGGCCAACCTAAACACACATGCGCACTTAGGTGTTCTCCAGCCCGGCTGCTCAAACCCCACAGACTCCTTGGTCTGAGCAGGGCGTCGTCCGTGCCTGCTCAGACCAATCCTCGCGCTGCTCTGCAGCACGGGGATTGGATGGGAGTCTGGGTGCCATGGGCTGCTGGGACCCAGGAAGAGAAGAGGCGGCGAACGTGACGCTGGAGGAGGCCGGCACCTGCGGCAAAAGGTAAGTTTTATATTTTTTTGTATATTGTATTAACCCCCCCCCCCGCAACGCCTCCCACGCGACCCTACTACCCTTTGTTTATGGCAGCCGCCGCTGGAAGGCTGGAGCTGAATGAGGTAGTTTTCCAAAGGAAAAGCAGTTAAAATAAATTGGGCTCAGTTCGTCGGGTTCAATGGCGCTCACTCACGGTGCGGTATCCCGCGGTCGAGCCAGACCGCTTTCTATCACTCACCATTCCTTCCCGCCAGGGGAGGAAAAACGGGTCGCACTCTCGTAGGTATTTTGCGATTTTTCTTTATTTTTCTTAGCTCATAGTCAGGGTAGAAGACAACTGACCAACGCGTTTCAGTCTTAGCATAAGACCTTGATCACGATCCTAGATAGCGTTTGACAAAAACCAGTAAAAGTACTTTTAAAATTACTGATGTAATTTCCTGTCTATTTTTTGTCTACGCTCCTAAGAATTGTGGGAGATGTAGTCCACATGAGCCATTGCTTGGTTACAATATCCTGTGCACGTGTACAAACAAAATTATTTTTATATAAAAAACAGTGACAGTGAATTGCTAACACTGAACAATTATTTTCTATGATGGGTCCATCAATCTGAATAGTATTCAAAACACTTTGCAATATGTTTTCCAAAATTCTCAGTTTTATTTTCTTATTTGGATGTTTTTTTGGTCTCATTAAGTCCCTCCAGTGGGTCTAGTTTTTCTTTACATTAGAAATGAAGATGTATATGGGAGTTTGATTTAAAGGAGTATCACAGTGATGAGGAAAAATATATGAGATGAACTGTATCTATTAGAGGGTATGCGTTTAAGAGGTTAGTGGTGAATGTTTTGGGAAGTAAGAGAAAAATGAATTAGTGCCTGTTTATTACATTGTGTATTTTATTGAAAAATACCAGTATAGTTTTGTGGAAAGTTGCAATGAGGAACTAAGAATGTATTAAATCTCTAAACACCATGTACAGAATAGATACATCCGTTATTTGCATTCTGGGAGTTGTAGTACTTTTAGTAACATTATTAAACAGGAAAAGTGAGAAATAAAAGATGAGAACATGTTGTCTGCCTGTATATGAATTAGAAAGAAGTAATACTTGTTAGGTATGTATTGGGAAGTATTTGTCAATGTGGTTTTAACTTATATGAACACTTTGCATATGCTTTGATGGTGAGATATGGTTTTTGTGCTTGCACATAGCTATATATACAGTGGTACTTTTGAGTTTGCTTAAAGATGCAGAGAGGTACATATTTTGGGAAAGATGGCTTGAAGGTGTACATCTATTAAGAAATCGCATATATGTTTACATGGTGATCTATGTTCAGTAAGGCTGATGAAAATGTCATATATATGGTAAGGGTAGTGTTTTTCTTTAAACATGGTTTGTTTAAAATTGAGAAGGATTAATAGTTCAGAATGCCCCGAGAGTTCTTGTGCTAGCTTTATTTCGAGTGTAACTTTTGTTTGAGATATGCTGAATATATGTTTTAGAAGCAGAAGAAGCATTTGAGGAATTATGTAGGTATGCCATTTGCAAAAGGTTTTGTGCTTTGAACAATTTAAAAATGTTGTTTTCCGTTTTAGAAACTTACTGATGCATGTGCACGCTTAGCAACAAAGCAATGTATGTTTCTAGAGAGCCATGTATGCAATTATATATCAAGTGTGATACCTAGATTTGACTCACACATAGCTCAGAAGAAAAGCATGGTAGCCCACTCAGACAGATGAGGAGGGGGACAATGGTGGGGTGGAGAAGGAGGCCAACCAGAATCGCCTGGCGTTAGCGGACATCATGCAAGCCATCAAGGGTCGCGCAACGTTTTGGAGGCTAAGATAAAAGCCATTGGCACTGACCTGAACCTACTCAAAGATGACCACCGTCGCCTAGCGGAAAGAGTGACGAGCACAGAGCGCACCATATCAGACATTCACTCCGACATCGCAGAGCTGCGTCAGGCCCTATCCACCATGGAAAATAATTTACGGGCCCTGGAGGTGAGAGTGGAAGACAGTGAGGGCAGATCCCGCAGGAACAATGTGCGTATCGTGGGGGATCCGGAGCAAGCAGAAGGGACCGACATGGTGCAGTTTCTGGAGACCTGGCTAGGGGAGGAAGTGACTCCAGAAGGTCTCTCCCCATTTTACGTGTTGGAAAGAGCACACAGGGTTCCAACAAGGCCCCCCAAGCCGGGTGCCCCCCCCCCATGCCCGATTGTGGCTCGTCTGCTTCACTTCCGAGACCGGGACCATATACTGGCGCAAGCTCGCCAGAAAAGCAATCTACAGATTGAAAACAGCAAAATCATGATATTCCCTGACTTCACTAGAGAGGTGCAAAAACGGCGGGCCTCGTTCCTGGCGGTGGAGACGCCTGCGACAGAGACAAATACCCTATGCAATGCTGTTCCCCGCCCGACTGAGAGTTGTAACACCGACAGGCGTCCAGTTCTTCCAGACGCCACAAGATGCGTGGACCCGGCTTGACTCCCTTCCAGATCGCGGATCACAGAGAAGCTCACCAGGAGTGCCGGGGCGCGGTGTGAGAGGAAATCCGGGCAAAGCCAGAACACCATCTCCAGCTGAGGTCAGAGATGAACGACATAAGGTCATCCAGGCTGTCGCAAAACTCAGCCAAGCGGGAACTAGTCCCAGATCCTCACGAAGTGGCCACGAAGAACGACAATTGGACAACTACCAGGGGACTAGCTCTGCAGAGCATTCTGCTGCGGACTTACCGAAAATCACTCCTAAATCGGTTGATGAGATCATCTGATGCAAACTGAGAGCACATACACAGTGGACTGTTCGACCTGAATCCTTTCGGTGTAACCTCCACGGACAAGTGCTCTACAATGGGGATACACATCAGACATAAGGGGAGAGTGGGGTATATATGGGCATGCTTCACTGGATGGGGAGCCCTGGGTTGTGAGGTCACCGGCGCTTACTGGTTGATCCCACACCCCCACTTACAGCGGCGTGGACTATCCACGGGAAGTTAGCACTTGGTGCTAAGTTTGGATGGGGTTCTATCACCTGTCCTGGGGAAGCGGAGTTGGGTTTTTTGTTATATGTGGGGTTTACAGTTGGGGGCTAGGCATGACTGGAGTAGAAACATAATCAGGAAAATGAGAACATCAATGATATGGCACCCACTGTAGATTTTAAGTGTCTCTCGTGGAATGTACGAGTAATGCACACCATGAACAAATGCCACAAGATACACACATACCTGACTAGAAGAGGGGTACACATAGCCATGCTACAAGAAACTCATATCACAGCTAAAGAGGGGGCTGCACTACAGCGAAGGTGGAGGGGACAGGCCTACTACATGAATTACTCAGCCTTCGGCAGAGGGGTATTGGTTTGGGTGAGAGCGGGAGTCCCCTTCCAGTGCGTCAGGCAGATAGTGGACCATGAAGGGCGATATATAGTGGTCATTGGTAAGTTGGATGGAAGAGATGTGGCAATTCAAAGCAAATAATTGTTCCAAATGTGGACCATGCCGTATTTTTTGCATCCCTCTTCAGAGTACTAGCCACATCACTGGTGGGATCCGTGATATTGGGAGGGGATTACAACTGTGTAACGGACCTAGAGGTGGACCGATCTCACCCACCTTTGCGTGACTCACCTGTCGCGAAAGCAGCTGCGCTATGTAGGGAGTGGCAACGTCAATGGGGACTGATTGACGCATGGAGAGCAGAACATCTGGGGGACAGAGACTACTCAATCTTCTCGCAACTATACGAGTTGCACGTCAGACTTTAATGCCATCCTTTGCACACCAGATGTGCATGAGCACATTACGACTAGCAAGTACCTAGCCCGAGCGATCTCAGATCATAACCCCCTGTTGATAGGCCTTAACTGGGCATGAGATAGGCCAAGAATCCCCACTTGGCGGCTAAAACCAGAAGCCCTAGAAGATAAAGTATTTCAGGCAATGGTACGCACGGCCATAGAACATTATTTTGAGGATAACGCAGGGACAGCCATAAACCCCATGACAGAATGGGATGCAGTTAAAGTTGTGATTCGTGGTAGGTGTATTGCTGAAGTGGTGGGCATACGCGGGACCCTTCTGAGGGAAGTAGAGAAAGCAGAACTAAAACTCAGAGAACTAGAAAAAGCAGGACCAGAGAATAGAGAGCTGCAGGAGGACCTACTGGCCGCCAAAGAGTCAGTGGCATCACATGTAGAAAGGCTGCGCTGCTTTGATTATAAGAATTATATGGCCCGAACACATGCAGAAAGGGACAAATCAGGGGCACTACTCGCATGGTGGGCCAACCCTACTAAAAGAGGGTCGATCATCCTAGAAATTAGGAAGGGCCATGGGGAGGCACACTTCCACTAGCAGGACATTAACAGACTGTTTTTTGAGTACTATGCTGAGCTGTATAGGAGCAGAGTGATGCCCACGAACGTGGACATTGACTCGTTTGTGGGACCCGTGGGATTGCCAACCATCACTGAGGAGGAGGCGGAGACCCTGGGAGGGATATAGAGCTCCACGAGGTTAGGGCGCTATCAAGGCAATGGCCAGGAATAAAACCCCTGGCACGGATGACCTGCCAGTCGAGTTCTACCTTACGTATGCCGATTTGCTGGGACCGCGCCTGGTTGAAATGTATAACCAGGCGAAGCAAGGTGGGAGACTACCGGGTTCCACGAGAGAGGCACTGATTGTCCCCCTATTAAAACCAGGGAAATCGGCAACTGAAAAAACATCCTACAGACCATTCTCCATGCTCAATCTGGATTATAAGATACTGAGTAAAATATTAGCTACGCATCTCCTACCCCACATGATGGGTCTCGTCCACCAAGACCAGGCAGGGTTCATACCCACCTGCAATACAGCAATGAATATCAGAAGGCTACTGCACATATTGGAAACAGATTCCTACTGCAACGAGGAGGCTGTCATCTTCGCAGTTGACATTGAAAAAGCCTTTGATAGCCTGGAATGGCCATTTCAGGGGTAACAGGCGCTATATGAATGCAAACCTTTCTTTCCCTTCTATCCCTCCGCTATCCTTCTCACTCCAAATAACTGACTAATATCCACCACTCAAATTACTTTCATATTTCACCATACTAATTCACCACTAATCCTTTATGGGTTTCCGGAGTAGCGTGCTACTCACCAAAAAAAAAAAAGTGCTTTAAACCCCATCAGGGGTAAGAAGCGCTATATAAATCCAAACCTTTTTTCCTCTTCTATCCTTCTGCTATCCTTCCGAATTCAAATAACTGACTAACATATCCACCACTTAAAATTTACTTGCATGTTTCACTATACTAATTCAACCCTAATCCTCTATGGGTCCCGGAGTAGCGTGCTACTCGCCGAAAAGCGCTTTGACGCCTCGTCAGGGGTAGTAAGCGCTATACAAATGCAATTACAATACAATACAATACAATATCTCTATCAGGTGATGCTGAAATTTGGGTTGGGATAGGGATTTGTCCAATGGACATCTTTACTTTATTTAGATTCCAGAGCTAGAGTAAAGACGGGGGGATTAATATAGGAAAGCTGCCGAGTGAATAGGGGAATGCGACAGGGGTGCCCGCTCTCTCCTCTGTTATTTGCTCTGGCAATGGAGCAACTGGCTGCTAGGGCCAGACAGGGATCCCTTACAGGGGCCTAGAGGTTTTGGGCCGGCCTCAGCATATAGCGTTATATGCTGATGACCTATTACTATTCCTCAGGAACAGAACGTTAGAGGAGACTTTAACGGAGCAAAAGAATTACTTGCGTCTCTCGGGGGTATCGGGGCTATTGCCCAACTGGCGGAAATCCTATTTGTTTCCCGCTAAGGCAGGACGAGAGAGACCAGAGGGCGTAAATGACGTAATATGGGAATACAAGTGCCTCCCCTACCTGGGGGTCAATGTCTACCACGATCAGGCAGACCTCCTAGAGGGTAACATAGGTAGGGCTATAAGGGGAATTAAATCGAATCTGGACTTTTGGGGGTCCCTGCCCATATTAGTGATGAGGAGAGTGGCCCTACTGAAAATGGTGAACCTGCCACAGCTCCTCTACCTGTGCTACCAATCTGGATTTTAGGGTGAGCAAAGCAAACACAAGGAGATGATGGACGGAGCACTGAAACTTTTCAGACACTCACCCCCAGTGACAGATCTGGGTTGAATCCATCATTATTCTTTAGCTCACTTCGCCACCTCAGTTCAGACCCAGCTATATGCAAATCAGTCTTGACCCTGTGCCTCATGGGAACAGTCCAGCTCGTATTGCCAAGCCAGGTCTTCCCTGAACCGGAAACAAGCATCCTGGGACCGGTTTCTAGGTAACACCCTTCATCAGCCAGGCTAGCTTGAATCCAGTGGCAAAGTGAGCAAGGGACCCACGTCTGGGCATACCCCGCCATCAATTGTTGTTTTTGCACCAATCTGGATTCTGGCAGGAATATTCCGCCATCTGCAATCCCTAGTGACGTAGTTCATCTGAAGAGCGGGAAGACGAAGAGTGGCACTAGCTACCCTCACGAGGCCTAAAGCTGCGGGTGGGTTAGCACTCCCAGACTTTGAATATTACTACCTGTCCGCTCAGCTAGAATGGTTCTCGAAATGGGTGGCTACTCGGGTGGGGGGAATTGATTCCCCGGACGTCGCAGTTCCAAGCTTAAGCTTGTTATCACGCATGGTGCTGCGCCTGCCCAGTAAGGGCAGGGAGGACACCACCGAAATAAAAGTCATTAGCATGTGCTGGGCCAGAAGACTACAGAGGTCCAAAATCAGACATCCATACGCCCCAGATATACCTCTGGACTGGTGCAGGGAGTTACTGCATGGGGGGAACTGGAGAGGTTTGGAGGCATGGGTGGCAGCGGGAGTGACCACACTTGGCATGCTGTTTGAGGGCGGGTTACTATTACCATTTGCTGACTTTCAGGAATGATTTGATGTGCCCAGGGGTCATTTCCTGCTACACAGAGCCTTTACTGCAGCGATGCGCAAACAGTGAGGGGTGGGTCTTTCTGAACCACCAACATCAGGAGGGTGTCAGTATGTGGTAACTGCATCTGGGACATTCTAGGCTGTTACCTGCTTATACCAGCGCCTCACGAAAGAAGCGTTACCAGCACTCCATCACTTGTGATTTAGATGGGAGGAAGATCTGGGGGTACCCATAGAGGAGAAAATATGGCACGACCTAGTTGAACGCATGACTATACTATTGAAGAAGATAAGAAATCACTGGTTTGTGTCACAACATTCTGCCCTAATATGAACCACTTCAAACTCGCATATCCTTTCATCCCTCAAGCACTCACCAGAAAGACCAGTTTTGCACTGAAAATGAGAAGAAATAGTAAGAATCATATAGTAGTATACATTGTAACTGATTCCTACACTTAAAAAAACAATAAGGGCTTGATTACGAGTCTGGTGGTCCACAGACCGCCAGACTTGTGGGGGCGCAGTGGTGGCGGTCTCCCGACCGCCCTGTTATAATTAGGGCAATTGGACCGCCATTGACCCACCGCAGCTGCCAGGGAACAGCCGTTCCCTGGCGTTGGTGCGTCAGTGTAGAGGCAGTAATATGCTTGGCGGGTCAAGCATATTACAAGTTTTCATGGCAATTCGTCCTCCATGAAAACTATGGCTGAGAGGAAACAAAGGGTGCCCAACAGAGCCCCCTGGTGCCTCACGTCATGTAGATGCACACGGGGGCACAACATGTGCCTCCCTGTGTGCATGCACACCAGTTCCTGTACAGCATGGACTTAACAGTCCATGCCATGCAGGAACTGTTTTTGGTGTTCCCATTGCTGTCCCCATTTTTAGAGGCACAGCCCTGGGAACGCACAAAAAAAGCACGCCAGACAGGAAGAAACTCTTAATCTAGCAGGAGGCGCGACCACAGCTTTAGTGGTACCAACAAACTTGTAATCAGGCCCTCAGAGATGTTTGAAAGCTCCAATCAATACGGGGGCATGATAAATGTGGCAAACGGTCGCCCTGTGTCCAGACCATATAAAAGGAAGAAATTGTGCCACATGTGCAAGAAGGTCCGACACCATACTTTCTACAGCTTTATAAAAAAAATGTTGTTTGCGGCATCTTGTGTCCCTGTAACAAACTATATATAGGAAAGACTAACCAAGAAATTAGGAGAAAGATTAGCAGCATGAACAAATTACTTACATTCGGTAACACTCTTTCTGATAGACACTCTAACTAGCTGCAGATTCCTCAACTTTTAAATATTCCTCAGGCATCAGACTAGATCCAGAAACCTTTCAGCAGTACCTTGGCACGCTGTCAGGCTGCACCGTGCGGTGCAGCATTGACGCTGTTTCGCTTAAGAAGTGACATCCGGAGTCACATGTGCGCTGTCATCAGTTGCTTTTGATGCTGTCGACATCCCCAGACACAGAGCTCCAAGAGCCAATTAGTTGTGACCAGTGTGCAGTTTGCAGATTCCTAGACTTGGAATCTTATTAAAGGATAGAGTCAAATCACAGAACGGGGTTGGTGATGAATCTGTGGCTAGATAGAGTCTCTGCCAGAAAGAGCATTACCAAAGGTAAGTAACTTTTCCCTCTGATAGAGACTTATAGCCACAGATTCCTCACCTTTTGAATAGATACCAAAACAGTACCTATTTGGGGGAAGGCTTGTGAATGGATTCAAACCAGAAAGTCCTGTAGGACGAGTGGGCATAATGCTGCTTTCTGCGAGCCTGGTAGTCCAGGCAAATGTACATATGGAGGGACATCCAGCTTTGGCACTGGTAGAAATGAGCATGGAGTCATTCTGGAGGCTGCTTTTTTTGTCCAATGTATAACAGAGCATGATCTCGCGGGAGATGGTTCTCTTCTGCACCGCCTTGCTTTCTTTCGCTCCAGAGAACCCCACAGAGTGGTGATCGTTCACCTGGTGTTTTTTGGTAATAATATTTGTAAAAGCTGAGCGCTCTTTTGGGATCCAAGCGATGAAGCCTCTCCTCCTCAGAGGGTTGAAGTGGAGCATAGAATGCTGGCAGGGTGATAGTTTGACCAACTTGGAACGTGGGGTCTTAACTTGTGGTAAAAATGATGCTTGTGTCCACAGAAATAGTTTGGGAAGAAGGTAGCTTTTATTTGATTAACACAAAGAGCCTGAAGCTCACTTATACGCCGTGCCGAGGTGATGGCAACAAGAAACACAGTCTTAATAGTAAGGAGCCATAAGGCACAGCTGTAATGCGGCTCAAACAGAGTGTACATCATATAGATTAAGGTCCCATGGGGCATTATAAAAAATTAAGGGGGAAAAATATGTTGCAGCCCTTTCAAAAATCGCATCACAACAGGTGACTTAAACAAAGAGGGCTGATCTGGCAAGCGTAAGCATTGCATTTGACCTTCAAGGTGGGGAGCTGAAGGTTAAGAACTTTGGTCCCCCTATGCATCACTATGGGATAGGAAGCAGATTCCTATGTGGCTGATCCGGTTGGTGAGAGGAGACCTGTTTGTGGGTAGTTATTGAGGCCCCAGTCTACTGCAAGTCCTCGTACCAATTATCATCCTGATAGGGCTCGGCAAACTCGTCACCCAAATCATAGTCATTATCAGAGTCTGTCTGATAAAGGAAAGGCAAAGTGTGTCGTCTCAGTGATGGAGGTCGGAAATAAATTGGGGGAAGTGGTGCCTCAGGCGGAATTTGGCATGACTTCGGTCAACGTTGAATCGGCATCAACTGTCAAAGCGAAATATCAGGACCTCTTTCTCTTGATTCAGCATAGGCATCAAAGTGCCAAGGGTTGGCCTAGGTTGTGCTGCCGGAAGCGGGGTCAGGAGAGAAGCTGGAGGCAAGGAGGGCTCAGAGGGCCCAACTGGTACCTCAGGCAGACCTTTCTGCGGTAATCTAAATGGGAGGCCTCTCGGCTCCTTAGGGCCCCAAGGCATGCCAGAGGTAATCGGCAGAGATCCAAAGAGCCAGAGCATGGCTTCACTGAACTCTACAATCTGATCTAGCGTGACTATTCACCCTAGAAACGCATGCTGTGATGGAACCAGCAATTTTTTGTGTTTCTTTTTTAACTTATCCACTATTTGGCCTGTAACGAAGACCGACCTCTTGAGCAGCTCTGTCGACTCCGGAAACAGGACTGGAAATTAAGTTTGGACACAGACCACAACACAGAATGGTCCCTGTGAGGAGTCTTCTTATGCTGGGTGATGTAAAGTTTCACCTCGCAGACCCTGATGGCCTTCGGGTTCATCAACGTGCAGTGAGTTTTCACTGTTAGGACATATAAAACATAAAAGAAACATGTCCTTTCTTGTAATATGCTGCAACCTGCCTTATGGGGTTATAAAGCCTACCTTAGGGGTGACTTATAAGTATAAAAAAGGAAGGTTTGGACTTGGCAAAAAAGGTTATTTTGACATGTTGAATTGGCAGTTCAAAAGCTGCCCGACTAGGATGCAGTGGTAGACCTAGAGCCAAATTTTCAGCTTGTCACTTCCATGGTGGCACAAAAAATGCTGCAGTACATTGGTGATATTTATCTGACATCCTCTGGGTACAATGTGTACCATATTCTAGGGAGTAATAGGTAAGTTAATCAGGTATTAGCCAGTTGCAAATACATTTGAGGGGTCGGAGCACAAGCATTGTGGCCTGGTCAGCAGGGCCCAGTGCACTTCAGAGTAAAAAAACTAGTAGCATCAGTCAAAACCTTTGGGGAGGGACCATACAGAACAGAGGCATTTCCTTACATGGTCATAGGCTTTATGAAGTTCTCAGCCCATGGTATGTTGTCACTAGGTGCTACACACATGGCTTTGAATTTTCATTTCTTTTTCACCCTCTCAATTAGTCTCTGATCCAATCGCTCCATGCTTTGACATAAGCCTCACAACCCCAAGAAGATGCAGGTACATTATGGTTAGGCTCAGATTTTACACACACAAAACCATAGAAATTCAGCAGTTTTAGTTACCTGAGCTAACTATAACTTACGTCCCTGCAATGCACTGCTTACAACCCCACATATTACATCACTCACGACATGGTCAGTGACATCACTGATGACATCTCAAATGTCTTCACTGATGGCATCATCCGGCGAGTGTGTTTCAGTAAACATTTCTGAGACTTAAAGATATATACTAAGCTACTGCATAAGTTAAATAACTATTCTTTCTGTACAACTAAGGAGTGATACTATTTCTAACATATGTCATCTGATCTATAATCCTGTTTTTAAAGCAGATGTACTTTTTACCAGAAAACTAGCCTCTACACTGATACATGTCCTGTGCTGATATATGTGTATGGTAGTGCTTTGCAACATTCTATGCTGGTCATTGAGACTTCACTCCACAGTGATGGCTGAGTACAATTCTGTTTTGTGAAATACTAACCAGTTTCCTTAGACCTCTTTCCTTAGTGAGGAATGGCGTTAGTAGTAGATTGCAATAAATTCATCTGGTCACTAAGACCTTTCTTTAGGGTAATGGCTCAGTGTAGTAGACATTTACAACATACTCACCTCTCTACTCACACCTTTCTCCAGGATAAAGAATCACTTTACTACTGGTTTGTCATACAGTGGCCTGTCTGCTAACACATTCCTACTGGTTGTAGTGGTTTGTGTAAATCTGACATTTGCACAAAACCTCTTCCCAGGTTCATGAATAGTGTTGTTGTGATTTGCAATAGACTAGCCTATATGGTTAGACATTTTACTTTGGTCATTAGTGTTTAGAGTAGTGGTTCACAAAAAAGTGACCATAAGTGGGTCGATTTAAGAAAGGCCACCCTCAGAAATAAGATGAGAAAAGTCTGGGAAATCATTGCAGATTGCAGTTGACATAGAACAATGATCATTAGTGAGGAACATTGGAGCTGTTTTATTAGGGAATTGTATGAGAACCCCACTGTTGGCTCCTGTAGCGAAGATATCCCTAGCAATTTCGAGTTGACTTTGGCAAGCTATCATCCGCCCTCCTTAAGTGAGATCGAGATCTCAATCAGGGTAATGCTGTCCTTAGGTGCTATGGGTCCGGATGAGGTCCCGATCTTGGTCTTGAAAAGAGAAATACAACTTTGGGCATTGATTCTTTTTCCAGTCTTCGATTACTGCTTTTTTAAGGCATATGTGCCACACTCCTGGACCAGAAGTTTAATTGTCCCACTTTTTAGGAAAGGGGATTACAATCTACCCATTAACTACCGACAAATCACTCTCCTAGATGCTGTGGGAAAAGTATTTGCCAGATGCACCAAGTGCTCTTCCTCATACTCCTGTGCTTAGCAAGTCACAGACTTCCTTTCCTCTTTTATTTTACCAGTCCTAAATGGTCACTACTATTCAGCCCTTTCCATGTTTCCTGTAAAGAAGCCCAATTTTGGTAGGTTTTTTGCGGATCCTCTGCAGCGCTCAGCTTGGCCCCGTGTAAATTCGCAGTGGATTTGCAGATCATCACGGTAGCCCTTAAGAGCATTCCACAATCTATTGTCATGCTTTTCATGTATGTTTTATTTTGTAACATATTGTCAATTACAAGACATACACTCCCTACTGAGCCATTTATGTACACCAGTCGGCTTTTCAGTTTCACACTGCAGTCTCTTTTGTTCCTTTCTTCCCACACTCTTTTAGCTCATTTTCCATAGTAACCATGTTTCAAATAGTCTCTGCCTACCAGCAGGTGAAAAGTTCACAAGACTTTCTAAACAGCATATTAGCTTCACATTAACTGTAGCAAGCGTGGCTTATTTTTCCAAAAGCCAATCACAGAGGTAGTTACTTTTTATGTTAAAGTCACTGCCTAATTTTAGTTCCCTGCCCAACTCCACCATTCAATTCAAATATGTTCTTTTATATTTTACTTGTTGGCCTCCATTTTAGCTGCATTTCTTCTTCAAAACTGCCTCATTCTGCTGCAGCATTTCGCTGTGTGCTAGTCCTGCTTGTCTCCAAAATGGTCAGAGTCTGGATTGTGGCCATGGTTTTGTGTTTAGGGCCACATAGAGTGCTAGAAAGAGTGGCATCGACAGGGACCTAGGTTTTTCTAATGTAGGCATTACTTGGGTAGGACAGAGAGGTTTAAAGTGGCATCAATTGCTGCCATTGGTGAAAAGCATTGTGGATTGCCAACATCCAGACCTCATGATTGTGCACTGTGGTGGCAATGACCTAGGTGCAATTACTGGGGTAGGACTGGAAATTCTATGAAGGATACCTTTGGTAAATTAATGACAATTTTCCCACATACTGCCTTGGTGTTTGCCAACAATTTCCAAAGACAAACGTGCCAGTGGTCAACCCAATGTTGTCTGCGGATAGAGAAAACCAGGAAACATGTCAATAAAGCTGTTTCCGCATTTCTCTGAGACCGGAACATGGGCTCTATATCCCATAATAACTTACGCTTCAACATTGACGGAATATGTCGAAAAAATCGAATCCATTTCACAAACACAAGCAACCGGGTGTTCCTCAACAACTTCAAAGACTGCATCCTGTTCTATGTGTAGTTATCATCTACACACCATAAACACAAAGGCTCTTTTCAGAGCCAACCCCTTTCTCAAACACTGGTTCTTTTTGTTTTCAAATCCTTTTTTCCAATTTCTCACTCAGATCCACTGTGGTTCCTCGTCCAAATAAGGGGTCTGCCAGCTATGCTGCGGGCAAATCAGCTGGTCCATCCACAACCAAAAGCACACATTCAATACAAAACAACAACACATTTAATACAGTGGGATTTTGAGTGGGTGTGTGAGTGGCTATATGGGTGTGGGAGTGGCTGTGTGAGTAGGTGTGTGAGTGCCTGTGCGAGTACCTGTGTGGGTCTCTATTGGGTGTGTGAGTGGTTCTCTGAGTGGATGTATCAGTGAATGTATGGTTGTGTGAGAGGGTGTGTGAGTGGCTGTATGGATTTGTGACAGGGTGAGTGAGTGGTTTTCTGGGTCTCTGCATGGGTGTGTGAATGACTGTATGGGTGTGTGAGTCAGTGTGTGAGTGGTTGTGTCAGTTTGTAAATGGGCGCGAGTGTGTGATGGGTGGATATATGACTGCGTGTGTAAGTGGCTGTGTGTATGTCTCTGAGTGGTGTGAGTGACTGCGTCTGTGGTTTTGCTGTATGGGTGTGTAAATGATGGCTGTGTGGGTCTGTGAGTGTGCATGTAAGTGGCTGTATGGGTGTGTACGTGGCTGTGTGAGTGGGTGCCTGTGAGGAGATGCATTAGTGTTTATATGGGTGTGTGAGAGGGTGTTTGAGTGACTGTATGGGTGTGTGAGTGGGTGTATGGGTGTGTGAGTGGGTGTATGGATGTGTGAGTAGGTGTGTGAGTGGTTGTGAGGGGTTGTGAGAGTGGGTCTGAGTGGGTGTTTTTTTTTTTATTGGAGTCTGGATCCGCGGATTCACTGTGGATTCGCACGGGGGCCCACTGAGCGCCGCGGTTAATTCAGCAGATTCTTGTGCACCCAAAACAAAACAAAAATTCTTGCCTCTGAGGAGTCCCTCACAGACCCCTCCATCAGTCCCATGGGGTCAGGATACCTCTATCCCAGAGTTCTTCAAACTGGGGGGCGCGCCCCTCTAGGGGTCCGTGGCGGCATTCCAGGGGTGGTGCAAATGCCTCATTGAGTACTTGTAAATGAAGATGGCCTGGAAGCGAAACTTTGTTTATTTTTCGCGTTTCCAGGCCGTCTTCATTTGCATGACAGTTGAAGTGTCGAAAGAGTAAGGCAGCTATGATTCCGAGCCCTGGGGTGGCAAGGTCAAAGGATTGGCTAAAAACAACAAAATATTCTGTAAGTGTTTTATTGTATGCACAAGTTTATAGCAACTGCATTTAAAAATTATGCACACACCCAAAAGTGTAAAATTGGGTGTAAAATAAATTTACGTTAAACTAATTGATGTGAAATGCACTCCTTCACATTATGAAACTTGGTTAATGTGATCACTGCAGATGTCACTATGTGAGACCAGAGAGTCAGAGCTGAATCGTGGTTGGTGCAGAGCATAATAGTGACTTGTGAATTTTTAGTGTTATAAGGTCCCAGCATGTAACAGAAAGCAATGTGAATATGTAAGGCATTATTCTACCATTGTATTAAACACTGTGTAGGATAGGCTGCCACACAATGATTTCGGGTATGCGATCAGGGCCATTGGAATTATGCCGCAGGGGAGCACCTAATTATGCAGTAGGGTTTACTGAATTATGCGACAAGAAAAGGCAAATTATGGAGTACTGTATAATGCAGCACATTGTTTGCTAGTATTACCTAATTATTTTGACATTTTTCACATGGTAGTCCTGTTTGGGCAAAGATTTCACCTTATTAGTACCAATTTAACAGCTCAATATAGAAATAAGCTACTGAAAGATGACCAGTTATCCTTTGCACAGGGCTTCCACTGCGTGCAACCACATCACCACGTTTTTAGTAACTTTTGATTTGTTTGAGCTAGAAACAAAATAGTTTTTTGTTATCATCTGCAAGTGGTGGATTATGTGGCAAATGTGGCAGATCCATAATTATGCAAAAAATGCTGCAGCAGCAGAATCGCATAATTCCAGTGGTCCTGTATAAGATAAAACAAGGCCCTGTATAAGATAAAACAAGTGCTTTCAAAGAATACACATTAGTAATAGCTAACCAGCCGGTACCTAGTGCAGGCATTTTTTTATAAGTCTATTAAAAGGACACTTTCCAATACTCAGCATCCTTACATTACCTCTAAAAAAGAATTAATTTTAGTTATCATGATGCTTTAAGTGACTCCATAAATTAAATCACTTTAGACCCCAACTTTTAACTCTCATGCAGAGGTACCTCCAGGTCCCCAGTAACAAATCTGGAATGATTGTTTTTAACAAAAAGTATGGGAACAGTTTTTTAAAATTAAACACATGGGCACCTTAGTCCTTATACACCCTGCCAACGTTGGCCTCTGTTTACATGCAGATTTCCTTTCAGGTCAGTTGAGAGGGTAGAAGGGAGGAGGCCAAAAGGTCATATTCAGAGGTCTGATCGTCCAGACCCCTGGGGTTTCTGGGTAATGGCCCAGGAGAAAGAGTAAATGAGTGAAATCCATGGATAGTGTCATAGAGATGGCCCGGAGGATGTGGCGCTATGTTATATTTAATTTTTAAATTTATAAATGAGACAGCTTCTCCCCTTCCTCAGAGAGATGCCCTGAAGAGATGTTGAGAAATGTGGGCTCATTTTGTTCAAAAAGGCCATCACTTCCATTAGTGGAGCAGGTGAATTGGCACTGGGACAATGGTGTGAGGGGCCACTGCATCCCAATAATGGATATGGTACTAGCATAAAGGGGTGGGAAGCCATTTTACTTGTTAGCATTGGGGCCCAGAGAACAAGTAACCAGAGGTGGGGAGAATGTGCATATTTCCTCCCTTTTTCGAAACAAAGAGGCAGACAGTCTGCTTTGGATCTCGGGTCTAGCAATAATGGCAAGTGGAATGGGCAGGTGCAGTTGGCACCAGGACCCAGGGGTGTGAGGGCCCAGATAAACCCCTATTATGGATGCCTTACTCAGTCCTTTCTTGCATTAGGGCTCAGTGCACCCTTGCTGTGCCAGTGTTGTTTTCAGCATCGGACCAATGGCCCAAGAGAAGGAATAATTGGAGAAGAGGAGACACCTTAGCATTAGGCTTCAGGGAGTTGCCAGAAAGGAGGATGGGAGGAGGACATTAACAAGGGGCTGAGAAGACTTGCCGCTTTGCAAGGCAGTAGGTCTCATTAGTGAAGCAAGCGAAGTGGCACTGGGGCCAAGGAATGTGAAGGGTCTACTGCATCACAATTAAGACTGTCTTATACTTTACTATAAGATATGGGGAGAGCATTAGGGATGAGGTGGGCCACATGTGGGCGCTCATTTTTACTGAAAAGGACAGACAATCTGTTGCAAGAATCGATGTGGTGGGAAAGGTGTGAAAGAGGCAGAGGGCATAGCCTTCTATTCAGGGCCACAGCTATCATTAGTGCAGAAGGCACAATTGCATTGGGACCCAAGAGCATGAGGACCTCAATTGATCGGACCTCAATTGATCGGACCTCAATTGATCGGACCTCAATTGATCGGACCTCAATTGATCGGACCTCAATTGATCGGACCTCAATTGATCAGAGTAGTGTCTTTTGCCCATTTTAATTTATTATGTGTTTGCTCTTTTATACGTGTCACATTTAGTGTGGAGTATGAGCTACTGAAAAAGTGCCCCTGATATTATTTCATAAGCCCCACTCCCATGCTCAGCCCTAACCTTCCCAATTACCCAAGACTTTCCATAAAGTTTTGGAGGGGGCCGACTTCAAAATATTTTGGGTGGGGGGGCTCAGAGCAAAAAAGTTTGAAGACCTCTGCTCTATCCTGACCCTTTATAACCTATTTCTACTTTTTTTCCCCCTGGAGAACAGTGACCCGATTCACAAAATGGTGGCTGCAACTTTTCTCTCAGGTTGCGGCCAGCCAATCACAGCACTGCTGTTGGCACATGGATACACAGAACCTCCACGGAGGATCCGCGTCTCTAGATATACATAAATCTTTTTATGTATTAACTCCAAAACTACTGAACAGATTTACACCAAAAAGTGTTCTTTCTGGACCAAGATCTAGCTTTCTGCCAAATTAGGTGTAATTCCATTCAGTGGTTCGGTCTCAAGTCGTGTCTAAAATCTCTATGGAAATTGCATGGGGAAAAAGCATTTTTGGATCCCCTTTTTCTCAGCCCCCGCTTGACAGATCACCCCAAAAAGTTACGGACTACAGCTGAAGTGAGTGGCAAATTAGTTTTGAAATTTTCATGAAGATTCGTCAAAAGGCGTCTGTCAACATGAGGTAGAAGAGAAGGGGAAGAATAATTCATTTAGTTTTGACTGAAGCATTGTAATAAATTATATAGACGCCCACACAGAAAACAACCTCTTTATTTCTATGCAGACAAATATCGAGGAGGATCTCGGGCATCTTGTCTGCAGGACTACATGAAAATGAGTAGTCTAGTTGTTCGGGAGGTAATGCCGGAAGTGGGAAGTCCCACACTGGCTTGCGATACTTAAAATGATGCCACCAAAGACGCTTTATATTTTTTTAAGATATAGCCAAGGAATACAATGTTGGAGCAGGCGAAAAAGAGCATTCCGGAATATTGCTCTTTGAAAGGACTACGGCGTTCCAAGGCCCTGCACAGAGCGACTGGAGTTTCGAAGGGAGTGACTGCTTACGCGAAACAGAAGCTTCTGCATGCTTCTTGAAGGAAACATGTGATAACACCAGACAGCAGGAGACCAGCTGAGAGGCCGACCGGCAAGTCACTTCAAACTGCCACACTCCCGGAGGACTGTGGCTTAACCAGGTGTTCAAACGCTTCAGGGGTGGACAGGAGGCAGGAGGAAGAACATAAAGTGAGGGTTTTCAAGTTTTGAGCTGGTACTTACTGAAACGCTATCTTATTTGGTTTCACTGGGTATTGTTTCTTTTATGAACTTTTGATTATATTCACAAGGAGAAGCCTGAAAAGAAAATCTCGCTACTAGATAGGCAATATTGTTTTCATGATTAAAAGAAGCAGACGCCTAAAGGACGGGCTGAAGACAAACTTAGTCGAAGACTCAGGTTGTTGAGAAAAGAAGAGAAAATTGGTTACAGGGAAAGAAAAGAAGATAAAGAGTAGGTACAAAGTAGGAAGAAAACCTAAAATATTAGACCATAGTACTTACTTGTGGTTTTCTTCTTCTCGAGGGTACCGGTCGGTCACCAGCCCAAAAGCGGATCTACGGAAATAAAGAAGACAGAAAAGAAGTTAGAGACAACAGAAGACATAGACTGTATGAATATAATAATATCAAAGGATATATGAAATAAAGAGGTGACTTTATCTCATCATTTATATCAAGAGCATTCATTACGCAAACTTACAGTGCCAAAGTTATTGGCAAACTAAAAAAAGCTTTCCCTATGGAAACTAGGTCCTGACTATAACTACATACTTGCGACTGCCAGTAGGTAAAATATATTATCAGGGTAAGCTTGCTTCTTCCTTTTCTCATCAAGCAGGCTTCTAAGTGTTTCAGGACAGGTACCCAGCTTCTCCAGCAAGAGTTCCAGTCTTGAGGTGATGTTTCCTCAACTGTGGAAGACTGGCTTTTAGGCAGACACCAGCACTGGTTGCATAGCAGACCCCTGAGTACTTTGTGGAGCCCTCCCTTCCTTTAGCATAGAGAATTTGGAACTGGAACAAAGTGGGGTAGCTTGGATCCCGGTCTTAGAAACAGCTGGCAGACAACAGTAGACACAAGATGTTGATCCACTGTCTCAAACTGCAGAACCAGTTTCAGGTGGGTCTTCTTTCAAGTGTCCTTTCCAGGCTGCTGTTCAGATACAGCCTTTGTGTACAGTGATGCTCCTCACAACAGGGTCACAAAGGGTCACAAGGGAGTCAAAAAGAGGTGAGGTTTCTGCACCTAGCTGTCATCAGCCTAACTGATGGAGTAATCAGGAAAAGACAAAAGAGCAGGCCTCACCTAAATGCTTCCTTACCTTTCACAATAGAGTCTGCAGTGCCATCCTTCATCCCTACCATCCACCAAATCCCAGTGATCAGGAGCAACTCCTTGCTAACCGAAAGACCTCAAAGAATATCTAAGGGAGCACCATCTCCGCTCTCATAACTTGAATGTCAAGGCCCCCTCTATTTAGCTATTGGAATGTGAGCAATACACTTCCACTGTCTGGGAGCACAGTCTCCAACCTCCATCCTGTGGGGGGCCAGGCCATGGACATTTAAAATGGATCCCACAAGCCTCTATGACTATGGCTCATTTGCACCCACCATGCATGTACCATACAAGTCACACACATCAACATACCTTGGGATGTTAGCGCAAGATACTGAGCAAGCCATGGAAGCTGATATTTACATGAAAGGACCCCATTTTAATGATCCAGATAAAAAGGTCGCCCTACTGATTCTTAAAACACTGTATGCTACCCTTACTGCTCTGTATACTAAACCCAATGACAGGGATAGGTGTCCCCTACCTCAAAATATGGTCCTGCTTGATGTGCCCTCCAGGTCACAAGACCAGTTTACAATCTCTTATAGTCAGGGACAGGCCTAGGCCTCTGTGTACATGCTAGATTAGTATGACGCCAGGGCCAAAAATTAATAGTCAAGATAACAGATACTCGCGTTTGGCCCTCAGGATAGGATACATCCCTGTTTACCATGCAGGGGACATTCCTTTCCCAAAAGGTCTGCTTGTCGAACTCTTAGTTCTGTACCCTATAATACACGTGCAAAGACAGACTGGCCTTCATAGAAGCCAATTCACAAAATGAATTGTTTAGTTGTGCTCACAGCTCTTCTAGTAGTTTGCCAGTACTCATTTTATCAGCCTTCAAAGCAGTATGATACAGACAGAACTGATTTGCAGATGTGGAGCCCACAAAGCTATCCGGCCAGCAAGACTTAGTGAACAAGGACCAAACAAGCACTGGCAAAGTCAATAGGTCTTGCCTTTTCAGCCATTCTACATGGCATTACTCGATGCTGCACAGCATAGCTAAATAAGAAAGAAAAGCCTATAATGCGGCCGGCTCAGTCCTTTTGTAGGCATGCACAAAATGCATGGGCACACCTTCAAAATGACGCTTTATTTACTGATCAGAGTTGGGTTAGCGAATAGAAGATAAAAAAGGTATCACAAAAGCAAATAATAATACTACTTCTACTACAAAAACTACTACTACTAATAATAACAGTAACAATTACAATGGCAGATAACGTTATAGATACATTTGTAATTATATTAGTGGTATGATGCACTATGATTGATACTTCTCTATAGTGGTACCAAGCAAAGTATAGGAAATACTAATTGGGTGCCTATTAGGGAACATGTTTACCACAAGAAGCAATGTACAGACGAGAGTCAAGAGAGTACTGTGTGGCTCTGAAACCACGAGGAGGAGAGAGGGCATGGTCTTGTGTCTCGTGTGGCCTCCTCAGCAGCGGTGTGGGAGGAGGGGTCTGGATTGGCCTCCCGCCGAAGGAAGAGTAGCACCCACCAGGTGATTGGTGGGATGACAGCATTTGCGATGGTGAAATGCCTGATCCTAGTGGACTACAGAGTGAGATAGTTGTCATGGGGAGCGCTTAATGCTAGATTACAACATAGAGAAGGTGGAGCAGAATGATGATGAGGAGTAGTAGTCCGGCAGTGGTGATTGCAAAAGGTGTGCGGAGGGGCTGAAAGAAAGAAGAGCAAACTGGTGGGGATTGGTGTTTTACAGGAGCCGGCCCATGACAACACACTGGAGATGGCTAAAGCCAAAGTGGTGGAGACAAGAATGCTGTTTGGGCTTCTGGCTTTGAGGCCAGGTAAGCAGTTAAAAGGCAGCACATGGCCTGTGATGGTGTCAAAAGGTGTGGAGGTGAGGATAGATTGTTCACTTGCAGGGTCATAGGTAAGATTACAAGAAGGCCCTTACCTAGCAAACAGGGGCGTAAGGGCCACGGTGGCGGTGGATTGTGAAGGGTCGGGTAAGATGGAGGAAGCAGCAAAGGGGAGACAAGGATAAGGAAGCGGAGAAAGGGAAAGATGGGGAAGGATGGCAAGGTAAGGAGGCAGACACAATACTGGACCAGTACTGGGACAAAAAGGGGCAGAACAGAAAGACAAAAAAGAATGCAAGGAAATCCTTTGGAGGACCCACTTACTGAGATCCATGAAAGAACAAATATGGAAGAGGGAATACATAGAAGCGTTCAATGTTCACCACAGGGAAATAAGGGCTAAGGAAGGATAGAAGGAGGAAGAATATGAGCTGGCTAAGAGGCCCGAGTTCCAGTGACAATTGAGAACTGAACAGCCATGTTTCTAATACACGTGATTGTTCATTGTAAAAAATACCCAGAGTGATGTGTGGGCTTCTTCAAGTATATGTATGTCATCAAGAAGGCCCACCTTACATTTGGAGAGTCACCTGGGTTTGGGATGATGAGTTTAGTGTGAGGCTATCAGAGCGTAACGAAGGGAAGTGGGAGAGCTGGATAACAATCAGTGGCTACACACCATGGCACCAAACACACTAGCCACAACTGTGCAGTGGTTTACCGGCCTGTTTAAGGGCATCTCACCCAGGGAAGGGTGGTGGCATTGCATAGTGGAGCAGCAGATCAGGATGGGGCATGCTGGGCCTTCAATACGTGGTTCTGCTACAGGCAGTATTGCATGTTTTGTTACAAATGCTCCAGGTGTGCTGCACAATACCCGTTCACTCAGTGGGGAGGTAACGCAGGTGGGGCATAGAGGGTGCAAGGGAGTGTTGGCAACAGCAGGTTTCAAGGGAGGTAGATGGGCACAGGGACCTGCAGGCAAGGACTCTTACTCAAGCTAGGGTGGACAGGTTGGTCACCGATTGGCTGCAATGGTATGACAAGAAAGAGGTGGCACATGTGTTGTTGACGGATTTTCAAGTGGGGTTTGAGTTGGGATATACAAGCCCATGGAGCCTGGAGATGTGAAGAGAATTTAAAATCTACGAAAGAGCACCCAGACACAGCGCAAGTAAAACTTGAAGAAGGAAGTTCAAGAAGGCAGGATTGCAGAGCAGTTTGATGGGTGGACAATGGACAGCCTAATGGTGTCAACTATTGGGGTGGTGTCCAAGATGGAAAAAGGACAATTCAGGTTAATTCAGCACCTATCTTGGCCAATAGGGTCAGTCGGTAAAGACTATATCCCTGAGGAGTTGTCATCAGTGTAGACTCTTCAGTGGACGTGACCATTGATATGGTGAAACTGGTTGATGATGGAGTACAGATGACAAAGAGCGAAATAAAGTTGGTGTTTGGTCTTTTGCCAGTACATCCGGGGGACTTTGAGTGATTGGGAATAATATTTGATGGACAATGGTACATAGACAAAGCATTATCGATAGGTTTCTCTATATCATGCGCCCTTTTTAAGAGGTTTCACTGTTTCTTGCAATGGCTTTTCATGTTTGTGATCAATCAGACGACAGTGACACACTACTTGGACAACTTCTTCTTTGCGAAAATCCTACTCTATGGACTGCCAGCAGATGCTGGCTAGTTTTCAAAAGCCCATGGAGGATATAGGGGTGCTCTTAGCACCCACAAAGACAGTAGGGCAATAGGGTTCTGTGTTTTCTGAAGATTGAAATTGATTCTGAGAGAATCGAGGCAAGGCTGTTAGAGGACAAAAAACAAGTGTTGATCCCTTTGATTCATAACATGTTGTCCAAGAGGAAAGTGCATGTAAGGGAGTTTTTGGGGCATCTGAATTTTGCCTGCCTAGTGGTATAAGCAAGCAGAACTTTTTGTAGGTGAATTGATTTAGGGTTGTCAGAACTGATGCTTCCTTCACCACAGGCTTCAGTTTCCTGCAGGTGTCAGGGAGGATTTGCAGATGTGGTGGTCATTTCTGCAGAATTTCAATGGCATTTCATTGGGGGAGGGGGTTAGGAGACGAGGCAGAGTGGAATATACACATTTTTCTGATGTTGCAGGTGGCACGGGATTTGATCTCTTTTGGCAAGGACACTGGTGCGCAGATCAGTGGATGGACACTTGGAAGAATGGTGGCAGGAGCATTGATTTAATTAAGTTTTTCCCATTGGTGGTTGCACTGGTTTTGTGGGGTGACAAGTTTCCTAACAAAAAGGTGCTACTGAACGTGAACAATATGTCAGTGATTCAGATAGTTAACAGTCGGCTAGAGATTTGAACGCATTGAATTTTACGGGTGTTTGTGCTAGGCTGCTTACTGTAGTCATAGTCATATATAGCTTTATTCAGAGTTACAACAAACATCCATAAAAGCATTTTACACAAATAAAAAACAGCAAGCATCAAATTCATTTCACCACATATAAAATAAGCTAAAAGACAGTATAATCATAAAATTGGAGTATTAAAAATTCATCTGATTAAATTCATTCAAGTACAATTCAAGAGCTTACCAATATAGGGACAAATTACAAAGGAGAAAAAACTACTAGCTGCCCAGAATTCCATTTCACATTTATACAAATATAAACCTAGATGTGGTTAAAGTGCAATAATACAATATTATTCATGTTGTCTTCCAGCTTTTGTTATGCCCATAAACCTTGATGACCATGCCTCTTTGGTATATAGTCCCATTGCTTTGTTCTATATGATACCTCGTGTCATCTTCTTTCTAGCGTAAAAAACTGCCCAAAGGAAGGATGACATGCGGCAACAGATCTCTAAGGATGGTAGCGATTGCAGGTACAAATAAGTAGGGCGTCATTGCTTTAAACTTATCTGTCTTATAATTGGAAGAATATACCGCTTCCTGTATTTAGAATAAAATTTACACAAAAGAACCACGTGCATAGTGTTTTGCGGCATCCTGTCTTCACACGGACAGTTCACCAGATCTGGTGACCAGTCGTTCATAGTGGGAAAGGTACATAGTCTATGAAATATGTCCAGTCTTAGAAGCGTAAGAACAAACCTATGCCGCAAATTTAAAACAGTCATGAGGTTAGGCTGCATATTAAAAGTGGTTACTATCATTTGATTATGTAAAACAGAAGGTTTAGGAAGTTCGGTTATCAAACTAAGATTTTCCAAGGGAGCCACCACCTCACTTTTCAGTGTTTTCCTGCTGATGGTGACTAGCGTCTCTGGTTTCGTGAAATACTCTGGGTGGGCCATGTCCCCAAGGAACCGCTGGACATACCCCAGCCAAAGGATGGACTTATATGCACTTAAGTTCAAACAGTCGGCAATAATGGCTCGATTGAGAGCTGTATGCTCTGAGGTCCATATTTTGTGCCACAACAGGATTGGTTCTAACTTGATTAAATTTGTCAGAAAGTGAGCACCAAGTTCAGAATGGAGTACATAAGCTGACGTGCTTTTGGGGGCTGCTAAGAGATATCTAAAAAATATATTTTCTGTTACTTGCATTTCTGCACATTTCTTATAGCCCCATATGCCCGCCCCGTAAAGTGCTATACTAATGCATTGTGCTTTATATATCTTCATCATTAATTCTGGGAGATTAGAGCCAAGTCTACTTGCAAAGCCTCTAAGGGCCCAGCAGGCCCTGCTGAGGAGGGTGTTTCTGTTCTCTATTGCCTTATTCCATGACCCATCGTTGTTGAATAGGCCTCCAAGGTAAGAAAAAGTGTTTGTAAAGCTGATCTTTATTCCATTTACTGTTAAATGTCTACATTTTTCGTTATTCCTACTACACTTGATAATGAAGGTTTTCGATTAGTTGACTTGGAGGCCCAGATTATTAATATATTCAACAAAGTTAGTAAGCAACGTCTGTAGGGCCAGTGGGGTGCGTACCATTAAAACTGCGTCGTCGGCATAGAGGAGGGCCGGGACCAGGCGAGTGCCTATTTGGGGGAGATCTTTAGATGTGGCCACAAGCTCCTCCCCCACACTGTTTATATATAGAGAAAATAGGAAGGGGGCCAAGACACACCCCTGTCTCACCCCTCTCTCCACGCCGAAGGCCCCAGTACATTCTCCTCCTGCCCGGTATCTGACCTTGGCTCTACAACCCGTATATAATGGTCTTAAAAAGCTAATAATTGGGCCCTCCACCCCCATTTCTTTCAACTTTAACCATAGGGTAGCGTGTATTACACAATCAAACGCCGATGTAAGATCGACGAAAGCTAGGTACAGCTTCCCCTTCTTTATTCTTACATATTTGCCAAAGAGCATATTTAGGTTGAGACTCTGCTCAATTGTCCCTACCCCAGGTCTAAATCCGTATTGCAGGTCTGAGAGTTTCCCATTACTTTCAGCCCACCGCTGTAGTCTTTCCAGGATTATACGTCCTGCTATTTTCGTTAGGGAGTCAATCAAGGAGATAGGCCTATAACACGCTGGGTTTAGACGATCCCGTTTTTTATAAATAGGAACTATGATTGACTCTCCCCATGTCGGGAGGAAGCCTACAAGACAACAAGCCCTCAGCACTTCGGTTAACAGTGGTCCCCATAAATTCGTGTTGTCTTTATAGAGATCGACCAGTATTAAATCTGGTCCTGGTGCTTTCCTGTTCTTACTAGCTTGTATCGCTTTGTTTACTTCCTCATGTGAAAATGGGAAAATAGAGGAGGTTTGGGAAGTAATTCCATTCTCAATGGCCGCTCGTCCCTGGGCTTGTGGATTTATTAAGCCGGGTGCAGAGTAAATACCGGCAAAGTGTTCGATCCATTCCTCCTCCAGGATAGCGTTCTCAATTTTAGGGGATACCTCTATGGTCCATGGTGAGGAATTGATTATCTTCCAAAACGTTCTCTCGTCATTACTAGCACTTGCCTCCCGTAGGGACTCCCAGGCAGACTCTCTTAGGTGTAATTTCCTCTTATTTACTGCCTGTTTGTAATCTACTCTGCATTGCTGAACTTCTCTGGTACACCTAGGTGTTTTATGTAGGGCTTCCTTCAAGGTTTTGTGGGCTTTAGTGCAGACAGTGTCAAACCAGCTTTTTTCTTTCTTTTTTGTTTCCCCTCTGGTAGCGGAGAGTCTCTCTTTTCGGCCCTTTGTATTGGCCAAAAAGGCCCTGATAATGTCCTTTGGAGATGCGTTTTCATTTAGGCATAAATCAAAGTCACCTTCATTATTAGTTATTAACTGTTTAAGGAGAACCTCTGGGTTAATCTGTGTCCAGCGCAAGGTGTATCCATTGCGCTTTGCTAGTTCAATCCCCTCTACCTGTGGTATAACACTATTGCTACTTTGTTTAAAGAAGGGTGCAGTTGCTAATTGAAGGCTCAGTGGGAAATGGTCGCTTAGTGCGATCTCCTGTGTCCGAAAATTCAAAATATAGCCAGCGCAATGGTTAGACAATAAAATATGGTCAATAATGTCGTTTTTGAGTAATGCTTTTAGGTTCTGTCCTTCTCGCTTCACGTTGGTCTGTATTCATGTATCTTTAGCGCCGGGGTACCCGCAGGGTGTTTGTTGCGCTCTATAAATGCTATATACAATACAATACAATACAATAATGCTATTGTTAGTCGACCCGTTAAAAGTTTTCTTTCGGGGGCATAAGGTATTGAGATTTCATTCGCGAATGACAAATCAAATTTAAGTATTAGTTCGTTTAATTTATTTCCATATATACTATGTACAAAGTGTGAGTGATCTATATCGTCTGTATTTGTCATTCGGCAGATTTTACTAGACTGAGCATTGCACTGACGTTTGGTAAAATCCCCCCCCCATAGGTATGTAATATACTTATTTTTGCCCTCGGTAATGCGCTCTAGATCGTTATTTATTTCCTGCAGAACCTCAGTTATTGCTCTCAGCGTGGCATTGTTGTAAACGTTTATTATTACTAGGCTAACATGCCCTTTTGCGTTACATACCATTACTTGATAGAAAGGGTTGTTGGTAATGAAATCAATTTTATTGAATTGTAGAGTATTCGCTATATAGGTACACGGACCCCCCTTAGCCCTTCCTTGAATTTAAGGTATTGCTTGAGTGAAGTATGACCTATACCCATATGTATGACCTCAGTGAGCCACGTCTCTTGAAGAGAGATGATTTGATATTCCCTTATAAAATCTAACCATTTAGTGGACTGAATTTTACCGCATAGTCCCGCCATGTTCCAGGACGTACATTCCAAAAATTCAAGTTTGGAATGTACTGGTTTCTCTAAGTGGGTGACTGTTGTGGGGACATGCCCGTTAGGGATGTTTAAGTGGGAAGCTGTTTGTTGAGTCTGCACTCTCTTTGTGCGTTCTTGAAGGCATACTAATAGTAGCAGTATCTACTAGGTTTGCAATGTCAAGACTTAGCTGTGATTTATCATCTCCTGTCGGGTTTGTCCCCTCTTTAAGTCAATCAGGACCATCCAGCGGTGTTAAAGATTGAAACCTGTTAAAGGTCGGGATTGTGAAATTTAAAAACCTTGATCTCTGTTCGTATCTTGGCTGTGGGGGCAGGTTGTTTCTTTGATTTAGGGGATGATAAAAATAACCGAGAGGGCGTGTTGAAATGCCGTATCCATGAGGGCTGGGGGCCCCAGTCCTATATAGGACCGTGGCTACCGGCTGAAGACATCTAAAGCTCAATACCACACAATCCCCACACTGAGTTTTATTCCCTCTCCCTAGCCACTTGACTCTCCTTGCCATCTTAAAATCTCTGAATAGCTGGTCGGATAAACCTGTTTTCACACCTAGCCAATTTAGGGACTTGTTCCTCAGCGAGATCCAGTTCTCTTTGATGTTCATGGGGAGAGGAGGCACGTTGGTCAAGACTACGACATAGGGGGCAGCTGCCGGTGCAAGGTCCAAACAATCTGGTGTATTTTTAGTTAACTCTACATCTTGATTATTAACCAATGGCATTTCCCGAGCGCTTCTAATCTCGTATCTATTCCCCTCCCCACCACATGGCTCTTCTGATCTTAACCTATTCCCCTCCACTGCTCTTATGTTTTTCGTGCCTTCCTTATTAGAGGAATGAGTGGTGGAACCTCCCAATGAGCCAACATTAGATGCATGATCAATTATAGGTTCAACTAAAACCCCGGGGGAATGGGGGTGATCTGCTTTATAGGGGCCCTTCTGCTTTTGGCCTGCTGAGAAGATTGTCAACAGTTCCAGGCAGGAGGTAGTTCTTCCTTCGACTTTAGTTAGTCTAGCTTGAATAGTCCCCATAGTATCTTTCACATACTGGTCAAGTGTTTGCAAGGCCTCCGTTAGGGCATTTAGTTTTCCAATAATTATATTAATATTTGGGACTGAGAGGGTATTTGGTACAATTAACTCCGTCTGACCCAATCCCTGGATATGAGAGCTGCCCTTCTTGCTCCTAGTTGCATCTCTACTAGGAGCAACTAATACATTTTGGGGTCGGGCTTTTTTTTTAACCCATTTTGGTCGGGGGAATTCGATTTAGATGGGGAAATACTGTCCTCTATATTTTGTATGCAGCCGTTTGCCCTATTAGCCACTTCCCCGCTGTTCTCCCTTGTGCTTCCCTTGCCTGTTATTGTACCTCCAGTGGTATCAATAATATTAACGTGAACCCCCTCAGTTGTACTTTTAATCATAGTGGGTGTTTCACTATCGGTCTCCCTTTTAGAGCCGCTCTCCAGTGTAACGCCTCCACTAGTATCATGGTCGTTAATAAGGGTCTGCATTTTTGTAATTGCGATTGTTTCACTTCCCCCTCCTAATAACAAAGATTCTTCGACCATCAAGATCTGTTTCTCTATGGCCCCCATCGCCCCGGTGATGTATTTTAATAAGGATGATTATGTCCTGTCTGAAGAGGGAGCTTTTCTACCAGTGGCTAAATGCTTGCGTTTGCCCATATTTGCGCTAAGTATCTCTAGTACCTCTAACGTATGATAACCTTGAAAGAGTGGTCTAAGAAAATAGAGCTCGCTAGCGCCTTTAATGAGGGAAAATACAATTGAGGCCGATCACAATATAACTCAGAGGTCTACCGTTTACCCACCCAGCTTATTATACGTTGTTTACCTGGGTGTGGCTGCCCTTGACCCTATACCCTAGAACCCCTTCCCACACAATGCCTTTGTACCGGCGTTGCAATGTGTTAAAATATATTAATAACAGTCACATATGCCTACTACTATCTGTCGCACTCCTTAGGCAGATAAGAAAAAGAGGCTTGGTGAAGCAAGAATCTTGATGCAAGCCTAAAAGGAGTAAAATTGGAACGAATACCTTAAACTGAGAAGTCCCAATGTTCCTGCCTGCTTACTGACCTAGGCACCGAGTTGCTGTTTCGTGTGTAAGGGTAACTCCAATCAACAATGGGTCCCAGTGCTTACTTGGTCAGCGTCGCGGCGTGCTTTACTCGATTGAGTACTGGATGGCAGGGAAAAATGGGCAATCCTTGGTGTAAAGCCAGTTTTGCAGATAAAATTGAAACAGAATCAAAGGGGGTGGCCCCGCCTCTTCCTGTCACTGACGGGCCCGCCCTTGGCCTGGGCTAAGCCCAGGCGCGTCCCGCACCGCGGTGATCCTCTGCGTTTTTCAAGCGCTAGATGACTCCTCCTCCCTCCTGGGAGAGTGTGCAGCAGAGTTATGGGGCTTGCAGTCCCCCAGTAGCGGAAGCAACCAACAGCATCCCCTTGCTGCTTGCTGTATGATATAGTGTCTAATGCTCACCATGTTCTGGGAATTGACAATTAAGATGTGGATACTTTGCTTTGTTTGCAGTGGAGGAGATTTAGAGGGCTTGCTGCAGTAAAGGAAAAACACCAAAGCTAGCTGAACTGTGGGAGACAGGCGAATGAGGATATTGCAGGTGGTGGTCATTGGCACAGTCTACACAGAATGCATGTGCTCAAGTTTAGAGCAAAGTTTGGGAGTTTGGGGATCTAAGAAGAGGGAATAAGGAGGATGCATGAAAGAGGCCCACAGATGTGGCACTCTTTATAATGGACATGATAGACAAAGGATGGTCAAGGGTATGATCATGGGCAAGTTAGAGGGCATTGCCTTTTTTGTCACATTCCATTGGGGCAATACACCCATACCAGGTGAATTGGGGAGTAGGTTGCTAGAGGATTAGGCAAGAGAAAAGTGGAATGGGGGAGAAAATGTAAGCCTTTAGTTTTGACTGGGCTATGGATAGTGGTGGGTCCTCTCCCGGCTATATACAGAAATGAATCAGAGATGGTTCTTTTTTTTTCCCTTCCTAATAATGTTGATGTTTTTTGGTTCATTCCGGGTATAAGACTTACAGGAGGGAGAAGCAGAAGGTGTCTGGAGTGCGAGGACCTGGAATAACATGCTGGGGTGTGGAAATACATCTGAGGAGGTAAAAAATGGACCAACGGGCCAGAGGAAAGAAGATATTGCTAAATGCATTTCGGTCTGACATTTATGCTCTGTTTATTGGTGGCAGAGATATCAGCGAGACGGGAGGGGCATCGCAGGTAATGTTTTTCAGCACAGGAATGGATCCGACGTAACACCTTATCATTTATAGGTCGTTTTGCATTAGGCATTAGCGCTGCTTGGCTTACCAGAAACAGAATATGGGTGCACTCAGTTTAAATAGGAGCAGCATTGGTCTATGCACACTATAATGCACATGGGGTGGAGGTCCTAACAGTACTACAAGAGATATGTGCAGGAAGGTGCGGTGAAAATTGACTGATGTTGTTAACCTTTTTTGTTGCTGCTTTATTTTAGGTTCCATTTAAAGCCCAGCGGGGAGGACATGTGTGAGGTAATGTGGTTTATTATATGTTGTGGTTGTACAACCTCACTGTGTAATAAACTCACAAATTTGTTGTGGGTTCCATCAGCTGTTGTAAAACCTTAGCTCAACCCTGGGTAGCTGTAGCTTTGAGCAGTCAAGCTTTAACAAAGGAAAAAGTGCAAAGCATGTAAAAGTACCAAAACAATTGAATATAAGCGAAACACAACACAAAGGTACTTGGACACTGTTAGAAATGGGCTCTTTAGTTGGCAGTGCTTTGCACCCTGTCCAAGTAAGGACCCTCACTCAAGTCCGGGTAAGGGGATTGCACAGCTAAGATAACCCCTGCTCACCCCCCCTTGCTAGCTTGGCACAAGCAGTCAGGCTTATCTCAGAGGCATGGCCGGACTGGGAACAGAAACCAGCCCTGACAATTCCGCTTGACCTGCCCTGGACGTGGGGGGAGGGTGTGGGGGGTGGCTGTGGGTGCTATTGAGAAGCACTGCCACAAAACCAGGCCCCAGTAACAAAACCGGCCCCCACCCTTCTGTCCCACCAGGATAACACCCAGTTCCCGCTACGGCCAGTCTGGCCTTGCTCAGAGGCCATGTGTAAAGCATTTATACATACACACACAGTAACACAGTGAAAACACTACAAAAGGACACCACACCAGTTTAGAAAAATACCCAATATTTATCTGAATAAAACAAGACCAAAACAACAGAAATCCAATATACACAAATCAAGATATCTCTTTTAAAAAGATTACTGTAAACATATAGCTCTTAGAAAACAATAGCTCTCAAAGTTGTGACAGGTAATCCAACAGTTCGGCACCGACCGCGAGGAGCGTGGGCTGGCTATGGAGTCACACGGATCCCCAAGTAACAGTACCTTGAAAGTGATGAAAACATACATGTTGCATGGCGTTGGGGAGGTGATGTGTCACTGGTGCGTCGTTGGTTCCTTACTGAAACAGCGGAGGTGAGGCGTCAGTTCCTTACTGCTATGCAGGGGAGATGAAGCTTCGGTTCCTTACTGTTGCAGACGGTTACGGTGTCGATGAGTTCGGGAGGTCACCCAAGTCAGTTATCGACTTCGTGATGATGCTGTTGAGGCACTGGCGTCGACAGGCGTCGGGGCTGCGTTGTAAGTCAGGGCAGTGCGTCGTGCTCTTTATGAGCGTTGCCCTCGGCTCCGGTGCAGGCAGCAGCCTCGATCACAAAGTCGGCATCGATAAGTAGGAGTGGGCGGTGAACTCCCCTCCGTTGGCAAAGTCTGCGGAGTTTTTGCCACTCTATGCTCTGCTTGGAGTGCGGAGTTTGGCAAAGCTCCGTCAACCCCCGGCGGAGCGGAGTTTACCGGCACGCTCACCGAAATTCGATGCTCACCCTGTCCCCTGCTTGACTTTTCCTGTCTGCGCTCTGTCTCTGTGCAGCTGCTGCTGGCGGGGAGTGTGTGTGTTCCGGACAGCGGGTCGGCATTTGCTGTCTGGGAGGTGGAAGTGTTGCTCTGCAGCTGCTGCTGTCTCAGGAGGTGCTCAGATACTGCCGCTGCTTGCTCCCTCTCTGACTGAGACCTAACTCCCCTGGCTGGATCTGGCTCTACAGGACGTTACGGTGTAATGGCATGACACCATGGGCCTAGGAGCCCCCACCTCACAGATAGCCCCATGCATTCATATATCTTCCGGCTCCTCTCACGGCTCATTGACGACGGCTTCACGATGGTCCCTCTTGGCCATTGATATGACCGTGACAATACAGATGGTTTTGCCTCATTCTCTTAATTCCCACATCCCCAAAGACTACTTTATTTTGAGAAGGCTGGCAGTCACGCTGGCGTGCAACTTGAGGGTTGGTTACCAGCAACTTGAAGGAATTGCAGCAAACAATCCCAAATCGGTTGCTTCTTTCAATGTATTCAGAGGGGTGGTTTGCCACGGCTGTGTTCTCTCGTTGTTTCTAGTAGTGTTCATGCGCACTCTGCCCGCTCGCAGAAGTCTGCGGAATTCCGCAGAGTTTTTCAGTAACTCTGTCACTCCGCGAGCTACGCCAACCCCTATCGATAAGTTGCTGTCATCAGCATCACCAGGGCTGCAGTGTAAGTCGGGGCGGTGCGTCGTGCTCTTCACGAGCTGTGCCCTCGGCTCTGATGCAGGCAGTGGCATTGCTTACGACGTCAATGTTGCTTTTCTTGTGTTGAAGCACCAGAAACACAATTCCAAGGGCCCAGGAACTGGAATTGATAGCACTTGGCAATCAGGACTCCCAGCAGAGAAGTCCAAGTGCTGTAAACAAGATGCAGGTGAAGTCTTTAATGGTCCTGGGACTGCTTAACAGGAGGCAAGCATGCACAAGACCTTGGAGAACCTTAGAAGCAGGATTCAGAAAGCAAAGTCCAGTCCTTTCTCTCTCAGGGTAGAAGCAGCAAGCAGCAGGCCAGAACAACGAAGCAACAGGCAGTCCCTCCTACAGCATCCAGCTCTTCTTCCTGGCAGAATGCCCTTAGTCAAGAAGTGTTCTGATTTGGAGGTATTAGAGGCCCAATACTTATACCCCTTTCTTTCTTTGAAGTAGGCAAACATCAAAGGAAAGTATTCCTTTTCCTGACCTGGCTCCAGACACACTGCAGGGGTTGATAGCTTTGCGTGAGGACAGGCACCGCCCTATTCAGGTGTCAGTGACAACTCCTCCCACTACTCTAGCTCAGGAAGACCCATCAGCCTAGTGATGGCCCATCAGGACATGCAAGGCACACCTCATCTCCCTTTGTGTGAATGTCTAGAGTGAATGCACAAACAGCCCAACTATCCTCCTAACCCAGACGTGGATTCTACAGACAGGCAGAGGCACAGAATGGTTAAGCAAGAAAAGGCCCACTTTCTAAAAGTGGCCTGTTATACCTGCTGCTCGGCCAGCGTGACTATGGTGGTGGAATGTTGGTGTGTGAGGTGGCTGTGGAATGTTGGTGAGTGAGAGAGTCAGTTGGAGGATGGGCTGAGCAGCAGGAAGGCTGCTCATGGTAGGGCTCTTCATAACATCTTATCTAATAAACCTACTTATCTAATCTACCTTGGATCTGGACGTACTTTCTTCTACAACATATTTTGGTGACGATTTTCAAAGAAACCTACGTGTGCAAGTGGTCATGTTTGTTGACCAAAATGCACTTTGACAACTTTCCTGGGCCCGGCAGACTCTGGTGCAACTTTTCAGTGTCATGGATTGGTCTCCCAGGCAGCGCTTTGGTGGTCAGTGGTGAACAAGCAATTGTGGCAACCAGTTTTGCAAAGGTGGCTTCTTCAGCCTTTGTGGCCCTCGAGCTGTAACTGGAAGTCAGCCAATTGACTTTTGGAGTTCACTTCTTCTGTCTGGGGTTCAGGGACGACTTTTCCTCAAGCATGGAACTACAGGAGCAGTCCACTGTTTGCAAGCCCAGGAGCAACCGGTGCTGCCAGACTTTAGAGCAGACTCTATTTGCCTGGTCCAGGGAGCATCAGGACAGTCCTTCGATCCTTTCTCCAGTACAGATGTGGTCTGAGGTCTGGGAGCCACAGGTGCTACTTTTATGCCCACAACTTGTCCTCAGTAGCTGCAGTGACTACTAGCCAATGGACTTCCAGGTCCCCTCCCGCCTGATGACGACTTCCTGCAATGTGTCGCATCTAGATATCCCAGAGTGTAATATTATGCCCACTACCAAGATGGCAGAACCCCTCCCTCTGTGTCTGGAGCTTGGTAGCCCACCCTAGAGGTGTGGATTCCTGAGGGCTACATGCCCACGGGAAAACTGGTTTAGCAACTGTTTTCCCTTCTCAGTCCCCGACGCCAACCTGTATACCAGAACAAAGGAGCATCCCCTCTTGCCTGTGTCCATCATTTGCCTTTCAAAGGTGGCTTCCCCTTTGAAGCTTGCTTTTTTGGGCTCACACCCTTATGGCTTCCTGCCAGGGAGAGGCAACACTTCTTTCAATGGCAGGTCTCTATTGGGTCTTTTCCTGGGAGTTTTTCACACTTCTTCCCAGGACGGCAGAAGGCTGTCTTGTGGCCAACATCTGTGAATGACCACTGGAAAACTTGGGCAAAAGAGTGGCAACTTTATAAAGTTGCCTTTTACTTAAAAGCTACATAAAATTCGACTTGGGCATCAAGTTGGGTTTAATGTAAGGATTCTTTTGACACCTTGAAGTACCAAATTTAGTAGTCCCATTCAGCAGTTAGCACAGCTGAGTTGTAAGCTTGTAACCCTGTACTTGCCAATGGGGCTTCTAGCCTTTCCACAGTAAAAACGACAATTTGGGGGGGGGTTTGGCTGGTCGGACATATGAAAATACATGTCCTACCTTTTAATATAGAGCAACCTGACTTAGTGCTCGTTAGGCCTACCTTAGGGCTGGGATTTATCATTGGTTTAAATGGCAAAGTCGAGTTAGCAGTTTAAAACTGCTCCACCAGTCTGCAGTGGCAGGCTGGGAGATATGTTTTACTTTGGCACACTCAGGGAGACATAATATGTGTTACAACCCATGAGGAAACTTTAATTTACAGACCTTTGGTTCCTCTGATACCATATACTAGGGACTTATAAGTAAGTTAGCTTATGCCAAATGAGTATAGGCCAATCAAACATACAGTTTTGAGGGTCAGAGCACTGGCACTGAGATCTGCTTAGCAGGCCTCAGTGCACTCTTAGAGTCGAAAAACGAGTAGCACCAGTCCAAAACTTTGAGGGTGGTCATGCAAAAAGAGGCATTTCCCCCCAACATGACTATATGGATAGTAGGCCATTCATTTGTTAATTGGGCGCAGAAGTATGGAAGCACGAGAAGTCATGGGGTCCAGTTGGGCTTTGAAGCACCTGAAATTTGGGTTTGGTAGTATGGAAATGGTAGTATGTTATGGAAGGAGATGTTGCTGGCGTTGGACAGGACGTTAGACAGGGAAAGCTGCCCAGAAGTACTAGCCATACATCTGAGAGAAATCGATCTAGTGAAAACAAAAGGGTTGGCATTAATAAGTGCCATGAAAGTGGACATGAAAGAAATGAAGGCGCACTGGGCAGGCACTTTTGTATTGTGAACAAAGTTGATTCCCAGTAGGGAGTGGCATAGGGCAGATAGACCCAGAATTGCAGTAAGAGGAAATATAGTTTTTTTGCGGTGATGGTATGATTTTATCCTCCATGTGGATGGATCTGTATTTGATGCAATTAGGTGAAGCATTTGTGGAGGCCTTAGCTGTCTGGATGTGGTGTGATGTAGAGATGCCAGATGGAGGGAAGAGGCTTTTTCTGAGTCGGGCTTGAAGGAACATTCCCATGGTCAGAAATGGTTTTATTGCCAGATGGAGTGGGCAAGAAAGTTTAAAGTGGGGGTGGGAGTAAGTTGCGCTTGCAGAAGGCAGGAAGTTGAAGATTTACACTGAAATTAAGTGGATAAAGTGTATAATTCAAAGAATAGGTACAGTGATGGTCAGTTGAGTTTGGGGGAATTTGCTGGTGATTGTCGGGATGGGAAGTCTTCTACATGGCTCTGGCGGGAGTGCCACCCTTCCATATGGTGATCTCCTGGCAAGTCACCTGAAAGTACTGTAGGTTTACTTTATCTATACCTTAGTAAACATGACAATCCCACATGTCCACTGAGGTTCTTCCGGTTTACATGGATTGAGACCCTAGAGCTTGGCTCTGAAGTAGAGGGAGCCTGTATGGTGCACCCCATTTTCACAGAGAGTGGCTATTGCCCTCTCTGCCCAGGCTGTGGTAGACTGACAGTGGTGGCAGCATTAATTTAAACTAAGGTGTACCTGTACTCCAGTCTCTGGGCGGGGCTGCCTAGCAGCTGCCTCCTGGTAAATAAAGTCTATGCAGTCTCACTCACTTGGGTTCTTTTCTTGTCTGTGGTATGTGTGCATTGAGACCCAGTTGGTTCAGTGGGTGAGAATAATGGGCCAATGTGTTTAATTTGAGCTGAGCTAGTATTTGTTCTGCTGGACATTGAAGCTCCCCCCCATACCCCTCCCTATTCTTAGCAGAAGCTTGGTTGGCTGGGGTAGGCACTAACTCTTATCTGTATTTAGCTAAGATAAGGAAACTTGTTGCACATTGATATTAAGTGAGGCGGGGCAAGCTACATGATATCATTGAAGGTGAGACTACTTCACCCTGACCCCTCCCCTGTGCTGTGTGAGCCTGTGGGTGCTTCAAATTACATTCTGCAGTTGGGGAAAGAATGCCCTGTTGATGAACTTACCATTTGAACCCTTTGTCCCTGCCCAGGACTTGCGTAGTCTCCAGCTTTATCCTTGCTTGCCCTGCACTAGTAGCAGGTAGAACCATCCCCGTGGGTGCCCTGCTATTAGAAAATCTAGACTGAGACCAGTGGGCTATGTGGTACAGGCCCCCAGCTCTTTCATGTCATCTGAGGGTATCAAGTTGGACTGGCACCCTGGCCAGCCACTGCCCTCCTACTGCGAGCACAGTGGCTACAGAACTAGTGGGACTCCAGCAACTGTGCCAGACACCAGGCACTCATATCCAGACCCCTGGCACCCTCAGAGCAGTGTCCTTGCCAAGGAACAAAGGGCACTTCTATTGCTGTGGGTGGTGGGGCAGTGGGTGGACCGGGAACATTTGACTTCATATCAACTGCTGAAACCCTAACACTGCAATACAAGTATTGGTACCATTGCTCTTGCTTTGAAGAGTAACCTGTGCAACGTGATCTGATTAATGCAATGTTAACTGTGCTTTTATAGTGCTTAGTGTCTAGGCACTAAATTACTGTTTGGTGTCAGAACTCAGAGGGTGGCAGAGACTTTTGGTTTTCACTGTGCATCTTAGTTTTGTGTGCAGTATATTTTTCTTGTGTGTGTATTAAAGCATTTTTCGTTTATAAAGTAAAGCAATGACTGGACCTTGATCTTATTAGCTGGTATTACTGTAAAAACTGAATTCTGAATGTCTAACCCACCCCAACTCCTTGAGTAAGCCTTGGACTGCTGTGCCTGATGAGTCAAGTGCTATAGAGAACTTGGTTATCCAGTGTGGAGTCCAATAGTACTTTCCCCCCAGGAAATCAGCAGTGAACCACTCCATTTGATGCAACTGGTGCCCTGTAACCCCAGACTGCCCTGGTGTCCCAAGAACCTGGTCATCACGGTGATACTAAGGGGTGTGGGATAGGTAAGGGGCAGGTGAATATAGATATATAGTGAGGTGTTTATGGTTTGTAATGAAATGTGGCAGGGGCTATGCTTCACTAAAGCGGCCTTTTTCACATTACAAGTTGTTAGGGATCTGTGCTGTGCCTTCTCTCCCAGTAGGGGGTTTGTAGGCAGACAGCCTGGGGCGGTATGCTCCCAGGGCAACTTTGGCGGGCGGTATAGTCCAGTAGACTGCAGAATGGGATTAGCTCTTTAGATGGGCAGGGGGGTCAGCTATACCTTTTGGCCATTTAAGCTACAGGCCACTATTTGTTGGAAGGTGACCCAGTGGCTGGTGGTATAGGCAGGGTCAGTTTTTTAACCTTCCCATCCTCCCTTCCACTTTAATAAGGGCTGTAGGGATGTTGCATGGAGGATAATTTTGATGGATCAGGTGCACAGTGAAGAAGTATGTTAAGGGTTTTATCGCTGATGGAGTAGGTGTTTGGCTGGCAGCTTGCCGGGATGTTTTCATGGTTTGAAGCAATTTCATTTCCAGTTGGAGTGGATAAAGCAGTTTGAAATGGGGGTGTTAGTAAGCTGCTATTACAGAAGGCAAGAAGTTGAAGGGTTACAGTGGTATGAAGTAGATACATTTTAGGATGTAAGGAATAGGTACAGTGATGGCCAATTGGGGGAGGGATGAATATCGATGTATAGTAAGGTGTTAATAGTTTGTAAGGTGATGTTGCTTTGGGTTATGTGTATAATTTGCAATGTGTAACTGATTCATTGAAGCGGCCTTTTCCACACTACAGCTTATCAACGGTCTGATCTGCACCCTCTCGCCCAATGAGAGAGGTTGTAAATGCGCTATGCTTCACTGGAGGGACAAACACAAGCTACCCAGGTTAAAACAAATAAAGGCAGCAAATAGAACAAAAACTGATATGAATGACAAAAGGCAAAGTCCATGGCAAGCAAAGGGCGCAATACACTTCTAGATAAACTTTCAGCATGTCCCAATATGTCTTTAGCAACCAGATAGCAGTGCTGTCTGGTAGCTCTCCAAACTAAAACGTACTGTACATAAAACGTGTAACCAAATGGGATGCAACAAAACATAAGTTCTGTTTTACAGTTCCAGTATGTTACTTAGTCTAAAACTGCTGCAGGGTTTGACTATTCCAAAAGGCAAATCTGGCCACGCGTGTATGACAGGTCAGTGTTAGGGCCGGTTTTGTGTGTGGGCGTCTTTATGATCTGGTGGGCAGGTTTTTACTGTTGATTTCCCTGATATTACCACACACTTTGCCTGCAGAAACAACAACATGCATGCCAGGCGTGCAACGCCCATTGAGTTAAGAGGACTTTATCAAGCCTGCAGTCATATTCTGTAGTATGGATTGTGGGTCCATTGTTGACATCTGCTAAGTTAGCATGAGCTTCGCTGCCATGAGGCTGCTTTTGCGCACGACACTGCATGCATAGATTTCGCAAGACTCTGTTTGTGCCTTTTCATATGAGAACTGTCTGCTTTTCGCGTTCTCTGCCGTGCTCTGAGGTTTGGTCTGAACACGATGTACAAGGTCGATCAACAATGCCCCTTGTTATTCTGTTCTGGTCAGGCCCTCGAACCTAGACATAACATGACACACAGCTGCACTACTGAAAATCGTATGCTTTAATATTGCAAGCTAAACATGTTGTGCACACACTTGGAGAGACTCCTTTCCGAAGAGAAGAGCTGTGCTTGTCCTGAAATGTAAACCTTTCATCTAGACCTTGAGGTATGGGGTCTGCTGACAAAGCCCAGAGGTCTTCTTTTTTATAATAAACTATTTCTTACAACGGGGAGGGTGGTTAGGTATTGTAGCCCTTTTCCACTGTCTTTATAAAATGATATCCCCTTTTATATTCTATGGAATTGTGACAATGCTGACTATATTGTGTTTATGCATTTTGCTGCTAGTAATGGTACGTGTACTGTACCATAGAGTGCGTTAGTTAAAATAAACATTTTAAACTATACCGTGACTCTGATTACTCGCATTGTGGACAAGTATGAGTGAGTGAGCGAAAGAGTTGTCTGGCTCAAGCGATTCCTGAGGGAGTGTCGTGTTCTGGGTTGTCTAATCATTGGTAGCTTCGCTGTTAGTCGGAGAACAAATGAGACACTATAGCTAGTCGGTTTGGGATTTTGGGTACTAATGTGGTAGGTTGGTACACCCCTATTCACTGAGGTCCTGTTTTCCTGCGCATAGTTCTGTATATGTGCAGAATCCCTGCAACAATTCTATTGACGGCTTTTCGTGAAGTTCGGTAACTTGTTGTCAGTGCTTTACCTTCAAAGAAAAGTGGAACTTCACCACTCTTGCCTTGGACGAACAGATAGGCCCTGAATTATTGGGTTTCACACTAAAATCTCAGAAAGGCTGTGTACTCTCAGAATTACTTTGTTATCGACCCCAGAGCACAGCAATACCCTACCTGCAATCTTTCATTGAACTCATCTCCAACTTAGCCCTAACCTACTCTAACTTCTTCATCTTGGGAGATTTTAACATGTTGGCGGAAGGGGACTTGTCACTCGCCTTCGAGGAACTACAAGACTCTTGTGAAATCCTGGGACCGTGGCAGTTAGTGCATGGCTACACTCACCAAGGTAGTCACACCTTGGATCTCATCTTTTCGCCAGAGTAATTAATTATAGTGGATAACATTTTATCCATGTGCTGGACCGACCACGCGCTAGTAGGCTTCCACACTAATACAAAGAAGCTAAATGCTCAGAACACAGAACTGGCCGAAATGAGACAAGGAAGAGCCTGGCATAAGATTAATAGACCAACAAAAGAAATACTGTTCGATCTAGCCACAACATATGATTATAGCAGAACAGTAGAAGACAATTATGAAGCAGTAGTGATAAAATTGGCAAAACATTATACAGACAAATACCCCTGGAAAAAAAATGAAAACACGTTGCAGACCCTCAGTCCCATGGTACTATACTGTATTAAAAACATCTAAACAAGCCTGAAAGAAATTGGAAAGACAGTGGTGCAGGTCCTATACAGATGAGTACAAAAAACTCCTAAAGAGTGCCCTTAATGACTATAAGAAGGAGGTTTGTAAGCCAAAAGACAATTACTTTGCGAATACAATTCTTGAAACCCCCAACAGTGCGAAAAAGCTATTTGATATCATGCACAAACTAACTAACCCAGAGTGTCTGAAGCAAGTAATAGAACCCTCACAGGTTCTATGTGATAATCTTGCAGATTTCTTTGATAATATAATCAAAAAGGTCATTGAAGACATTGAGACCTCTCAACAAATAACAACTTTTGGTCCCGTAGACATTCTGGCCAATCGCATCAGTAAGCTAGATTCTTTTGAAGCTATGACTGATGAGAGCTTTAGAGCTTTAGCAAGGTCCACCACATCTGGGTCACCCCTAGACCCACTACCACCCAGAGTTTGGAAAGATATGGCAGATGAACTATTTCCCCCCAATGCTAAAAATATGCAATCAATTACTGGGAACTGGTACGGTTCCACAGGCCTGAAAAAAGGTTATAGTCAACCCCCTGCTGAAGAAACCTTCTGCGGACCCCTTGGCCTACGTAACTATAGGCCAATATCGCTTCTGCCTTTTCTGGTAAAAATCCTAGAAGACTTTGTGAGTAAAAACATTTCCGTTATCTGGAAGACCAAAAGCTCCAGGACATGGCATGGAATCTGCTCTGCTCCTGGCCATGGAGGAGCACAAAGTGAGGGTGGCAGAGGGCAGTCAGCAGTACTGATATTGCTCGATCTATCAGCCGCTTTTGATACGGAGAATCATAAGACACTACTGGCAAGATTAGCTAGGATTGAGGTCAGCGGGACAGTATTGGACTGGATCAGATCCTACTTGTCAGAAGTCAGAACGTTGTCAAGAGGTCTCGTTGCCTCCTTACTGCTCTGACTTCAAAACCATAGAGCCTGGAGTCCCACAGGGATCGGGACTAAGTCCGATCATTTTCAACATTTATATATGATCCCTTATAACTTCCATTAAGTCCCACAACATCAGGCTGGTGAATTACGCTGATGACACACAGCTGATCTTGTCCAATGAAAGCAACAAATCGGATGCTCCGGTCTCCTTTCATAACTGTATAAGTGGCATTGTCAATTGGCTAGACAGCAACTCACTAAAATTCAATGGGGACAAAACCAAGTTCCTGTGCTACCCAGCTGCAAAAATCCCTATGAGACTCCCTCTGAATTTCACTGACTAAAGAAACCGAATTAAAACAACCAGAAATGTTACAAAACCTAGGATTCACCTTTGATATCAAGTTGGCCTTAAAGAGCCATGTTTATAAAACGGCTGCGCTTGCTTTGCTCTTCTCTTAGGCTGAAGGAAACTCTTACCAATGCTGCCCTCCCATGCAAAAACCTTGATTGTGCGTGGTTCTTAGTAGGCTTGAATCCTGTAACACACTGCCACTTGGAGTACCGGAATACCTACTAAAGAGACTGCACCGAGTCCAGGCCTCAGCCGCAAAGGCTAGCACTGAATTGGCCAAGGAGATCCTCGGCCTTCAGTGCTATGAAGAAACTCCACTGGCTTCCAATAGAGCAGAGGATAGCCTTTAAACCTTTTTGCATAGTCTTCAAAGCATTCAGAGAAAAGGCCCCCTGCCCCAACAAAGAAGACTAAAAAGATACCTCCCAGGCAGATGCCTTAGTTCAGCAACTGTAAACCTCATATTTGTTGCAAAATTCTGTAAAAAAGGACAGGGCAGGCAAGCCTTTATGGTCAGAACGACTCAGCTTTGGAATAAGCTCCCTGTTGCCCTTAGATCTGGAACGGATCTACTACACTTCAGAAAAGCCCTAAAACATGGCTCTTCCCTGTGTAACTCCAGGATCACAGCTACCCGCCCTCGATAGCACTATGCACCTTGGTCTGGATATAGGCCCTCAGCACCAGGATAACTGTAAGGTGATAGTGCTCGTTATAAGTGGTATAAATAAGTGCTCAATTGTTTCTGTTCAGAGATAATCAGCAGTAACTCAAGATATTTAAAGCGTCCGGGTACAAGGGTGAAATCACAGCAGGGTAGAAACGTGCTGTTGAGATTGAAAATACCTCATCATTTGCATAAAAACAACAGGGGTGCTCCTCAACACCCCTTTGCAACAAAACACAGATAAAAAGCTCCATTAAAAGGCCAAAGGCAGTCAGTGCTATCTAAAGCTAAAAAAATGTTTGCTCTTCAAAGGAAAAATATGTAAAGTTAAAATGGCATGTGTGAACATAACGTACTGCAGCAGTAGTTGGTTTTATATCTGATTAAATTGTTATGATGTCATTCATAATGCACAATGCAGAGCGGAAGCAATAGTTCATTCAGCATAGGGTTCAAAAAATCAAATGAAATACACTACTGATAGCTCAATTTAACACACAACTTTAATCAGGTACCTATATGTGCTCGTATGCGCCCTCTGCAAATATTTTTTAACGTGCTCTACTTCTCAGCAGGGTATTTCTGCCGTTCATCCTTCTGATATTAATATAGTAGATATCAATCACTGAGTTGTCAACACCTGACATTTACAGAATTGTAAAACTGCACATTGTGCAGTGGCAAGTGCTCGATAGTAAAAAAAATTATATATTTGTTAACTAAATAATCAAACGTACACACAAAGTTCAAGGTTAAAAGGCTATAGAATACAGCACCAAATAAAGTCTCAAAAGAACAAAAGCACATCAGTTAAGGTCATTTGATTACAAAAATAAAATCAAAACATTAGAACTCTTCCTAAATAATGCAGAGACGTAGCATGTGCTATCAAGTACTGCACCTGGTCAGTCAGAATTAAAGGTTTTGTATAGTAATAGGATGTGGTTTATTAAAAAGCACCGCAGCTGATGTACTGCATACTCACTCAGTGGCGGCTCCTCTGTTAAGGCGGAGGAGCGTCGCCCCACTGCCAGAAAGCAGCAAAAGAAAGGAAAAAAAATGCTAAGAACGGAATGTTATTATTATTTAATTTTGTCCTCTTGGTGCGGGAGGGTGAGGGGGCAGGGCGGAGCTGCAGGGGAGGAGTGGCCAAGCAAAACAGTCATGAGCACTTTCCCCCTTCTCCATGCAGGCTGCATTACAGCCTGCATGGAGAACATTCCCACCCCTACAGCCCCTGGCTGAGCGCCGTGTTACGGCGCTCAGACCAATCACAACGCTGCAGCGTTGTGATTGGCTTAGGGGTGGGAGCCTGGCTGCCTGCTTCCTGTTCCGACCTGGAGTCGGACACAGGCGAGCAGGAGAGAAGACGCTGGACCCGGCGGCAAGGTAAGTGTTTTTATTTTTTATTTATTTCAATGCAGCCCGCACCCCCGCCCCCAACTGCGAGCCATGCCGGCCGCCCCCTGTGAATACTAGTGTGAAATATTTTTAGCTATATAGTCTGCACCCATCGGGCTCTCAATTCATGTTCTATTATGGGCCATGCATCAGCAGCATCTACACCTATGGCATCTGCTTTGCATCTGTGGCAGAGTAAACTACTTCCACATGCCATGCCAAGGATCAATGAACATCACTGGGGTTAGTCAGGGGTCACAGATGTAACTAACTTGCTCCCAGCTACTCCTGCCACTTCCTTTGCGACCCCTAGCCTCAGAGGGGGCTAAACATGACTTCTCCCAAATGACGTCCATACAAAGGATCTAGGACAATGTCATACCAGACTGCATGTATGATCTTTTGTGGGTTAGTGACCTGATTTCTGGATGTTTATTTCCATTGTCAGACACCGTTCGGGGAGCCACAGGACAGACGGGAGCAGGTTCAGGTGCGCATTATGTTGGCCACAGGTTCAAATGCGTAATCAGTTTGCTTTGTACTTACCCGTGTAACGTGCAAGCAGAAACCGCCTTAAGTCCTTGCTCTCTCATCAGTATGCTGTAGTTCCTCTGTCCTGATCACAGATGGGGCCCACTGTACTTGCATGCTGTTCTAAAGCCATCTTGGAGGAGGTCAGTCAGAGCCCACTTCTTCAGTGTGTGTGGCCTCACTGGAACAGACGACTAGAACTCGATGGGGCCTTTGGCAATGATGCGGCTTCTTTGGCAGTCACACCCCACTTCTTGGCTGGTGCAGTGTGCTCTGATGAGAAGCCAGTTGCAACCTACCTACAGGCTGGTGCAGGCAGATCCCATGGCAAGGTAGTTACAGTCCATCTCTGGGCCAATGTAGACGGATCCCAGAGGCAAGGCAATTGTAGCCTGCCTCTTAGCCCATTGCAGGTGGGTCCCATGGCAGGGTAGTTGCAGCCTATCTCCAGGCCAGTGCGGACCAATGTAATTTCCTGACAATTCCAACCCAGTGGCGGCTACTCAGGATCCAAAGCAGTGGGACAGCCGGGAGGGGTGGAGGGTGGTGGTGCAGGGGGAAGTGGGGGAATACAAAAATAAGCACAGACAATAAAATACAAAAATAATGTAAAACGTACCTGCTGCTACGGTTGCCGCATTGATCCTTTCCCGATCGATGACCCCAGGGCTGGTGCACACTGCACAGGATCCCAGATGCCAATACTGATGCTGCTCTCATGCTGGGAATACTATTCCCAGTATGAGAGAAGCGCTGGGATTGGTCTGAGCGTCAGCGCCAAGTCAACGGCCAGGGCCAGTTATGCTGCCCGCATCGGGCCTTCTGCTAGTTACGTTCCTCAACTATCGGGTGAGTTCTTAAAAACTCTTTGGCCTCCCGCTTGCCTTTCACATAGCGACTGTGCTATGCTGGAGAATTCGGACTTTGCTTGCTTTGAGTGTGGATTCTCGCCGACACTAGAGTTCTCCCCTAGCTATTTGCCTACTAAAGTTTTGAAGGGTCTGGTTATCAGAGCTGCTCTCATTAATGCTAGATCTCTGAGAAAGCATTATGTGGATGTCTTTGATCTGGTCTCTGACAACTCATTGGATCTGTTGTTTGTTACTGAAACTTGGCTGGACACTTCATCCAACCCTATTGTTGCGCTGGCTACCCCTGTTGGTTATAAATTTCATCGTGTGGATCGTCAAGTGGGCAGAGGGGGTGTCCTGGCTATTCTGTACAGGGATCGCTGGGATTTCCATAGCGAAGCTTCTAGCCTTTGGGGGAGTCCGAGGTCTTGGATTTCAGCATACAGTTCTCTGCCCATTTCACATTAGGTGGCTCCCTCATCTACCGTCCCCCGGCCCGGTTGGTGCCTTTCTTAAATCTTGTGGGGACGCGATGGTCGAGCGAGCACTGCGTTTTTCCCATTACTTGGTTCTGGGAGATGTGAATCTTCATCTTGAACAATGTGAGGCCGGAGACTCTGCTGATTTCCTTGACTCCCTCCATTTGGCTCAACTCTTCCAATGGGTTACTGATCCTACCCACCAAGGGGGCCACATTTTAGACCCCATCTGCTCCAACTTTCCCATCCAGGTGGTTAAGCCGGTGCCTGTTTCTTGGTCAGACCATTTTCTCATCTGTTTTTCTTGGGAAGTCTCCCAGCCCGCTCGTCAGGCTTGCCGCCATCGCCCTCCTACTTTTAGCAAAATTGACCCTATCCAGTTCATTAGAACTTTGGCTGTATCTCGGCCTTCTCTTCAGCAAGACTTGGAGGGGAATGTGTCTCAGTTCACTGATTGGATTTCCGACTCGGTGTCTGCTCTTTCGGCACCGTGTCGGCCTAAATTGGCAAGAGACTCCCCCTCCAAACCCTGGTTTTCCTCAGAGCTGAAAGCCCTGAAGCATGAATGTAAAAAATTGGAGCGAATATGGCGCTTTAGCGGCTATTGTCCTATGGCGAAACATTCACTGAGAACAAAACAAAAAAGCTACTATGCCACCATAGCGGTCGCTAAAAGCAATTATTTTGCTTCACGTATCGACCAGGCCAACAATAATTCTAAAGAAATTTTTTCTATTGTTGAAAGCTTTATGTCTCCCATTGCTCAGGCGCACGCTGCGCCAGTCTCGGAATTATGGTGTAATACTCTGGCTAAATTCTTCTTGGACAAAATCAGTTTGATACAAGCTACTTTTCCTCCGGTGCCACGGTACTTATGGCCTCTCCATTCGGCCAGAATGTAGCTGGCCCTGTTAACACACTGTCAACCTTTGAGCCTATAGATCTGTCCTGCTCCCTCAAAATTCTTAAGGCTTTGAAGTCAGGCTCTCCAACAGACCCCTGTGCTGCAAGACTTCTGGCCGCTGCGGCTGATACCATCAACCCCGAAGTTAACTCAATTGTTAACATGTCTTTGCGGGAGGCTTCAGTCCCGGCGTCCTGGAAGCAGGCTCAGATCCTTCCTCTCCTTAAGAAGCCATCCCTTGACCCGCTGATCCCTGGAAATTGCCGTCCTATCTCGCTTCTGCCTAGCCTGACTAAGGTTTGTGAAAAGGTGGTCACTACCCAGCTTACTAAGTTCGTCGAGGCATCAGGTTTGTTACACCCGGCCCAATCCAGCTTTCGCGCTTCATACAGCACGGAATCAGTACTGTTAGAGGTGTCAGAGGCGATTCGTGAGTGTCTGGATGCCGGCGGGAGAGCCGCACTGGTTATGCTGGATCTCTCGGCGGCATTTGATACAGTGCCTCACTCCTTGCTTCTGGACCGCCTCCGGGAGATTGGTATCTCCGGGTCTGTCTGGGGCTGGATTAAGTCTTTTCTGGAAGGCCGCACCCAGCAGGTCTGGCTTCCCCCATGTGCCTCCGTGCCCCAGCGGGTGGTCACGGGTGTCCCGCAGGGATCATCCCTTAGCCCCCTTCTTTTAACATCTATGTTACTCCGCTGGTTTACTTAGCGGAGTCATTAGGGGCTAAGGTATTGGCCTATGCGGATGACACTCAGCTCCTGTTTTCATGGGGAAGGGACGATGATTCAGTCCTCTCCGTTCAGCACTGTCTGGCTTCTGTTTTTCATTGGCTTGCTCAGGCACAGCTGAAGTGCAATGAAGAGAAGTCGGAGGTCCTCTTGTATGGCACATTTCCTGCCAATTTCAGAGAGAGGTTATGGCCCCCTGGCTTCCCCCTACCTAGTGGAGGGGGAAATGCCGCTAAAAATCTGGGGGTCTGGTTTAATGAGAACCTGACTTTTTCTTCTCAGGTTAAAAAGCTGGCTGGGTCTTGTTTTGGCACCCTGAAAGCTCTGAGGAAGTTTCTCCCTCTCCTTCCTAGACCAGCCAAAGAAACTGTTGTTCGTGCTTTGATTCTGTCCCGTCTAGACTATGCCAACGCACTTTATGTGGGCATCCCTGGCTACCTCTTGAATAAAATGCAGGTAGTTCAAAACTCTGCTGCCAGACTATTGCTGGGTCTGTCTGGCAGGTGCAGTGTACGCGCTCATTTGCGCTCTTTACACTGGCTCCCTGTTGAGTCCCGAATAAAATTTAAAACTCTGACCATTGCCCATAGAGCTCTCTATGGCCTGGGCCCTATCTATCTACAGAAGAGATTTGCTTTTTATACTCCAGCAAGACAGTTGCGTTCCTCCTCCCAACTTTTAATGCAGACCCCTAGGTTTAACCGCCAAAGGCTTGGAGGGAGCTCTTTTGTACGGAAAGCTGCCTTAGCATGGAATGCTCTGCCCCTTGAACTGCGTGGTATCCAGGACCCGGCGATCTTTAAGAAAAAGCTAAAAACTCTTCTCTTCTAGTTGACGCTCTGGCCTCGGTTTCTTTTCTCAAGTACGCGCCGGGACACTCTGTTGAGTATCTGTGCGCGCTATAAGTGTATATAACATAACATAACATAACATAACATTTGCTGCTCAGACAGTACCTGGGAGCCTGTGGTTTTTCTCCACCTGGCTGTACACCACAGCAGTGGGCATAATGGTTTGGCCGGCCTAAGACTGCCGGCCAAATCGTCATGCGACCTTGGCAGTGCCCACCACCCCTACTCCCCACTGCTGTTGCACATAGAGTGCATGCCCCCCCACCCCCCGCCCTCGCTGGCAGCCTGCAGGTAAGAAGAAAAATAAAATAATAATAAAATTGGTTTATTATCATTTTATTTTTTGTGTGTTTAACTCTATTGCCACCTAGTAGGGCGACGCTCCTCTGCCACAACGAAAGAGTCGCCCCTGCTGCAACCTTCCTAGGCCCATCGGCTCTCCATCAGTGGAATACCACCTTCTCATGCCATTGGTTATAGTACCAAATTGTGACCCACAGCAGTGGGGCAAGTGGAAACTTCAGTAGGTTTTTTGTGCAGTTCTCATTGGGAACCACGGAGGCAGACCAGGAGACCAACTGCTGAAAGGGTTGCTTCTGGCTTTGGTTTCTCAGGCAGTCAACTTTTTCTGGGTGTTCCTCAGACCAAGAAAATGCTGGGCTTCTTCTCCTGGATAGTTGCTCCTCCTTCAGGGTCAGAGATATTCCTTGCCTGTTACCAGAGGCAGGCAGGCTTATAGGCACTAGGCAGACTACCAGCTCCTACATCAGAAAGTGTAGACTTCAGGTAATATCCTGCACCTCTGGTAGGCTGGCTGTCAGGCAAACACCAGCCCTGGTCACACAGCATTCTTTCGAGTACTCTGCAGTGCTTTATTTTCCTTAGTCATGAAGAAATTGGCACTGGAACAAGGTGGTGTGGTTTGGTTCCCACTTTTATACACATCTTCCAGACATGAGATGTGGATTCACTCACTCAACCTTCAGAATGGGGTTGTACTGGTTCTTTTTCAAGGTGTCTTTCTCTTGCTGCTCTCTCGACACAGTATTTGTGTGAAGTGATGCTTCTCAAAGCAGGTGACAACAATGGGGCTGTCCCCAAGCAGAAGCACCCACAACATGAACACAGTGACATGTGAGGTTTTTCATTTGTCTTTCACAAGACTTTTTAACTACTAGTCAGTGGTGGATGAGAAGGCTAGCCTGACTAGAAACTTCTCCATCTTGCACAACGGAAAATGCAATGCCGCCCTTCAATGTTTCTCTCAACCAAATTGCAGTGCTCAAGAAGAACTAATCAGCCAGCAGTCCTTTGCTTACAAAGTGTTCACTGAATCTCTATATGTAGCCCTTTCTCCATCCTCCTCTCTTAAGTGTCTAGATGTCCATTGTAAGAAATTGGGTTACTTGTTAAGGGGGTGAACCCTACTCAAGCAGCAACCACAATCCTTGTCAGGGTGAAGTCACAAGCAAACCCAAAATAAGCATGTCCTCAACACGTAGGTTGCTTGGTACAGAGCAGTCAGGCTTTAACTTAGAGGCAATGTGTAAAGTATTTGTGCAACACCTCAAACTGTAATAACATGAAAACAAAACAAAAGAAGAATCCCAATCCAAATTAGACAAATAGAGTCAATTTTAATAAATAAAACAAGACCAAATGGACAGAAGTCCAATCAGCAGAACCGGAAATATGCAAGTTTAAAGATTTCAGTGAAAATATTACAAAGTGTCAACTGAGGATATCTGGTCGCTCCGAACCAGGGCAAAGTCACAAGTTCAGGTAACCGTGATGGAGCACTACTGGGACCCAGTTTAGCACGCTGAACAAGAGTATCTTAAATCCTGCTTTCAGAGCTTTTCAAAGTCCCGCGTTGAGGATGTGTCATGCAGCCGATACGATGCGAGCTCCAGGTCGGAGATGCATCATGCAGTGTTTGTTCCGGGGAGCTGCAAGTCTGCGATGCAAGGTCCTGCATCGTAGTCAATGAGGCCGCCAATGAGGCCATCAATGAGGAGAGCTTTCAATGCAAAGTCCTGCATCGTTGTCGCAGCTACCTTTGATGAGAGGCTTGCGATGCGAGGGCCTGTGATGGGGCTGCGTTGCGCACTGCGGTTCCGATGAGGCTGCGGGCTGCAAGGTCAATGCCAAGTCCCTGCACTGGACGAATCCTCGTAGCAGAGAAAACTCATTGGTTCTGCTTGGGGTGTGCTACACAGCATTGGAGCTGTGTTGGTTGTGCTGGATCCACAGATGCGCTAGCAGAGCCCCATCAGGCCCACTTCCAAGGGTCCAGGACTGGGGTGGCACCACTTTGCAGGGTAGAACTAACAGTTGCAGATTCCAGGTGTTGGTTACAAGAGACTAGCTCACAGAGTCACTCTGGTGGTACTGGGTACAGGTCGCATTCCAGTCATTCTCACCCAGGCAAGAGGACAGCAGGCTTCAGGTCAGTCCAGAAGTGTGCTGAAGAGTTGGTGTCTGAGGTCCAATATTTTTATCTGGTGCTGTCTTTGAAGTGGGAGAAACTTCTAGAGTATTCCCTTTCAAATGCAAAGGGTTTTTGCCTCCCCTGCCCTGGCTTCAGATTAACTCTCTGTTGTGTGTGGATGTCTAGGAGGAATTCACAAAGATCAACTACCAGCTACACCCAGTCGTTTAACCCAGCGACAAGCTGTTATCCTATGGGAGATGTAGGCCTTGCAATAGTGAAAAACTAATTTACGGTCATGTAAAAAATTACATGATCTATTTTTTAAATACATTGCGCTCTGCCTGTGGGCTGTTTAGGGTCTAACCGAGGGGTGACTTATATGTATTAAAAAGGAAGGTTTGGACCAGGCAAAAGGTTTATTTTAACAGGTTGAAGTGGCAGTTCAAAACCGCACCCACAGCCTGCAATGGCAGGCCTGAGGGTTGTTTAAAGAGCTACTTATGTGGGTGGCACACTCAGTGCTGCAGTCCTACTAGTAGCATTTAGTTTACAGGCCCAGGGCTCATGTAGTACCACTTAACTAGGGACTCACAAGTTAATTAAATATGCCAAATGGGGAGAAACCAATGTTACCATGCTTTAAGGAGTGAGCACAAGCACTTTAGTACTGGTTAGCAGTGTTAAAGTCCCCAGAGTCCCAAGGCCAACAAAACAAGATCAGAAACATATGGAGGAGTAAGGCAGAATGTTTGGGGTAAAACCACCCTAAGGCTGACAGGTTTAACATTCATCCTGCAGCCACAGGAACGCAGATAATTCTCTTCCACTGGAGAACCTGTCATCATCTTCCATCTTATGCCATGTCAAACGAGAGGCCTCCAAAATGGATCCCACTGGCTTTTGTACACAGACAGATAGACAGACACACACACACACACACACTACTGTGTGTGCACCATATGCTCACTGCACACACAGACTTGACATGCATACTGGATGTCAGCACAAGTTTCTGAATCTCACATAAAAGTGGAACTTTACTTCAGAGTGGACAGTAGGACATTGACATAGATACAAAGGTCAAGTCACACTATGAATTACAAAACACAGTCTACTGCCACCACCACTTTCTGTGCTAAACCCATGACAGGTCCACTTTATCTATGTGGACGTGCTTGATGCATCCATGTCACAGGGCAGATCCAGGATCTCTCATTGTTGGGGGCAGGCCTATGCCTCTCCGTATATGGTAGATTAGTGTGACAACAGTGCCAAAATATATTTAATATCAGATTCACAAGGAGCCAGGCACTCAGGGCATGGCTACATACCTGTATGTCATGCAGGAGACATTCTGTTTCCAACACCCATCATCTCCATTTCTACTGTCTTCCTGTCTCCCTGCCGGCATTCATGCCAGGTACTTCTGGGCTTGACGAGCTCTGGTTGATGCATCTGCGCCCAGCAAGTGGTACAGAGACCTGAGAAGACTTTGGGCAGCATTTCCAGCACCCCCAAAAAGAATGTGTTGCTCTCTACTGAAGAAGGACAACTATCCAGAAACACGTGCCTAGAGATACACAGCACTGGCTGCACCAAGAAGGGTGAAAAACTAAAGCCTGTCATCGAAGTAGGTGTTATCATGCACTGCATTTACTATGATGCATCGGGGCAAACTGAGTGCTGGGATGTGAGGCGGTGTGTGCCCAACCCTCCTTCTGTTTGAAAAAGCTCCCTTGAGCTAATGAGCTGACGAGCTCTGCTTGATGCATCAGCGCCCAGCGAGTGGTACAGAGACCCGAGAAGACTTAGGCCAGCATTTCCAGCACCCCCAAAAAGAATGTGTTGCTCTCTACTGAAGAAAGACAACTATCCTGAAACACGTGTCTAGAGATACACAGCATTGGCTGCACCAAGAAGGGTGAAAAACTAAAGCCTGTTACCCAAGCTTCCATCATGATTCCCAGAATATTGTAGAGAATAAGAGCATGGCAGGGTGAGGAACGCACATTGTTTAGTGGGCCACAATTGGTGAGTGAAAATATGCTAAAAAATATGGCTGCACGACTCGTGTACACAGACAAACATTACTCAAATACGTGTACGAGTGTGCAGCCACCCTCACAGAGAGGAAATAATAAAGACATATTTAGCAATGGCCAACACGATAATGTGAGAATAGAGAAGACCTGAGTCCGTCGTCTCTCACCAGACTCTACCTGTCCAATGGGAAGGAGGGCAGGGTTTTAAATTGTGGCTATACTAATGAAAGCATGACTGGCATTGAAAAAGGCTGTGTAGCTGAAACGCGTCTGCCATAATAAATGTAAATGATGTCCAGATACCGTGGAGTGCTCCTGTAATTTGGTGTTTATATTTTACATGGTAGCCACTGCCATAATGGAAGCACCCACCCGCAAGCAGTTCGGCAATAAAGAGTGGCAGTTTGGGTGGAAATTGAGATGTTATTGCCAGAACCGCCACCAATTCCCAGGATATTGGTGCCTGTGGACACAAGGTCGTAATTACTAAAATGGAAGGATGTTGGTTACAAAACCAGCACCTGCGGATACCTACCTGTGGAGAATCGGAGCCGGGCAGGGCGAGGAACGGAAATTGTTTAGTGGGCCACAATTGGCGAGTGAAAATACGCAAAACAATATGGCTGCACAGCTCGTGTACAGAGGCAAATATTACTCAAATACATGCACGAACATGTAGTCACCCTCACTGGGAGGAAATAATAAAGACATATTTAGCAATGGCAGACACAATAATGTGGGAATAGAGAAGACCCGAGTCCGTCGTCTCTCACCAGACTCTACCTGTCCAATGGGAAGGAGGGCAGGGTTTTAAATTGTGGCTATACTAATGAAAGCATGACTGGCATTGAAAAAGGCTGTGTAGCTGAAACGCGTCCACCATAATAAATTTAAATGATGTCCAGATACCGTGGAGTGCTCCAGTAATTTGGTGGTGTTTATATATATATATATATATATATATATATATATATTCACCGAAAAAAACATAGGTTTCAGGGACGTTATAGTTAGAAATTAGCATTTAAAAAACCTTTGAAATTCACTGGAAAAACCACAGGTTTCAGGGACGTTATAGTTAGTTGGACATTTCACTCGTCCAAAACCAGAGAAATTTGGCCGTTATAGTTAGTTGAGCTAACTATAACTCACGCCCCCGCAATGCACTGCTGATGACATCACATATTACATCACTCATGACATGGTCAGTGACATCACTGATGACATCTCAAATGACATCACTGATGACATCACTGATGACATCATCCAGTGACTGTGTGTTTCTGTAAAGTTTAAATATGTTATATATATATATATATATATATATATATATAGGCCAAGGTGTATTGAAGAATGAGTGGGTGTATGACTGTCTGAATGGATGATTTAGTAGGTGCGTGACTGACTGTATAAGTGAGTGATTAAATGTGTCTTACTGAATGCATGGGTCAGTGACTAAACTGTGTGAATGTCTGTATCAGTCTGTCTGTTGGTGTGTAAGTGGCTGCATGGGTTGGTGAGTAGCTACATGAGTGTCTATATGGGTTAATGATTGGTTGTCTGAGTATCTGTATGGGTGCCTGAGTGTCTGTGTGGGTGGGTGGGGTGTGTGTGACTCCCTGCATGGATGTGTGAGTGGGTGATTCACTGGGTGTATGGGTTCAAGAGTGCGTCTGTGAGGGGCTGTATGGGTGGGTGGGTGAGTGTATGTATGGCTGTGTTAGTGAGTGAATGGATGTCTCAGTGGTACATGTGTGAGTAACTACATATGTGAAAGGCAGTATATGTGCATGTTGGAGTATATAAATGACTATATGTGAGAGTGAGTGGTTGTGAGAGTGGCTGTGTGGATGAGTGTGTGCTTGTGTCAGTGATTGTATAAGAGAGTAAGTATGTGTTAGTATCTGTATGAATAAGTGAGGTGGTATGTGTATAACTGTATAGGTGAGTAAATGGGAGTGTGATTGATTCTTTGCATGACTGACTAGCTGTGTCAGTAACTCTATGGGTGAGTGGCGGTGTGTGAGTGTCTGTATGGGTGTATGAGTGCATATGATAGTGGCTGTATTGATGAGTGACTGCATGTATGAGTGACTGTATGGGTGAGTGAGTGGATGTGTGTGTAGACCTAGGAATCAGTGAGTGGGTATGTAGTAATTGGTATTGGTGTGTCTATGGTTTCGAGAATGGTAGTCTTTATTTTAGAGTGGGTATATCAAAGGTTATATTAGGGTGTGAGGAGGTGCATCAGATTATCACGTGGATGATGTCATTTGAGATGTCATCAGTGATGTCATCAGAGATGTCACTGACCATGTCATGAGTGATGTAATATGTGACGTCATCAGCAGAGCATTGCGGGGCGCGAGTTATAGTTAGCTGAACTAACTATAACGGGGGAATTTCTATGGTTTTGTACGAGTGAAATGTCCAACTAACTATAACTGTCCCTAAAACCTATGGTTTTTTCAGTGAATTTCAAAGGTTTTTTAAATGCTAATTTCTAACTATAACGTGTCTGAAACCTATGGTTTTTTCAGTGAATATATATATATATATTACCTACTGGCGGTCGCCAGTAGGTAGTTATAGTTAGGACATAAAGGTTATAACCTCTGTGAAGGAGTGGCTGGACAAGCTCCCATACAATCTTTCCTATTACCCATAGCGTGGGAGGGTAACCTTCAAGATTTAGAGTTGTGTCCTTCCCTGTATACACTCTCAAGCTGTACACATAGCCAGTCGTGCTCTCACACAGCATGTACAGCTTGATGCCATAGCGAGCTTGTTTGCTCGGAATGTACTGCCTGAACACCAGCCGCCCTTTATACAAGATCAAGGAGTCATCGGTGGCTATATTCTTTCCAGGAGTATAAACCTCTGGAAACCTGGCAGACAAATGTTCCACAACAGGTGAATTTTGAACAACCTGTCATGGTCTGGATGGTCCCGGGGCAATGCAGCAGAATTGTCATTGAAATGCAGCATGCGCTGCAATAGCAAAAATCGATCTCTGCTCATGTATGGTGCAAAGATGGGGGTAAACCAAACAGTGCGAGTAGACCAGTAGGACAGCAAGGTTGGTTTATGCACTACCACCATTTTAAGTGTGAGGCCCAAAAATATCTTCAACTCCACAAAGGAAGTGGGAGTCCACTTGTGTGCCCTAAAATTAGGCCCGAGAGTGCCTCCATGCTCCCTCAGAAATTGTTCGGCATGCAAATTTGTTTGCTGCACAATTTCATCAAGGAAGTCAACATCCAAAAAGAGATGGACGTAGTCAATTGGCAAAAAATTTGCCATATCGAGTTTACATTCAGCGTCGCCAGTGAAAGGCGGAATTTGGGGCTGAACTAAATTGGGAGGCTGCCAAGAGAGCGCTCCGCCTGTACTTGCACATGCCTGCTCTCTGGGTTGCTCTAGCCTGCTACTGGTGTCCTGCTGCACAGACTGTGCTTGCAAAGGGATAGCACGACTGACATCGTCTCCTTCAGAATCGCTGGAAGATGAGTCGTCAGATGAAACTGCGCCAACTGAAAAATCACTCCCAGATTCTGCTCCATTGTCCTCTCCCTCAGATGCTGTTTCAGTATCTGCTGTCTCATTCTCTGATCCTGCCTCATAGTTGGATTCCAGAACCAGTTTTAGGGCCTGGGCAGAATTCATCTGCTAGTGCCTAAAACCTTGCTTTTAAAACACTATTCTACGTAGAAGGCAGATGGGTTGTTGATTTCAAAGTGTAGGTGGGTGTGTGCGTGAGTAATGTGTGCAACAGTCAGGAAAGACAAAGTCACCTTACCTTGCCTTTCCAGCAGGCTCTCCAAAAACACTAAGAAAGACAGAAGACGACACAGTATTACTTCACCTTGCCACATACCCATCATGGCAGCCTTTAGCGCTGGTGGCAGCCAGTGCGGCAATCAATTTGGCGCCCCCGCTCCCATGACCTCCATTAAACATCGATTATTCAGCACCAATATGCCTACGGGTGAATGTGTGCTTTACAAATGCACTCTATGACCTACTTGGATTCCCTCACTACCATCCAGCAAAGGTGCCCCTCATCTCTCAATAGCCCCTTTCTCACATACATTTCATTTGTTTTAAAGCGTTTCTAATGCCTGGCTTTACTAATCCACTTAGCTGTCCACATACTACAGATCTGTTCTTTCCAGCATGCCCTCTGCATTACTTCATGGCGTCAAAACTGCCACTAGACAAAAGTCCGATATCTCTCTCTCTAGCAGGAACATAATCACAAGCATTATCTTGACATTTTTATTGCAGCTTGAAAGCTGTGTGTGTGTATATATATATATATATATATATATATATATTATCTACTGGCGGTCGCCAGTAGATAGTTATAGTTAAAACCTATTATCCATAGGAAATCCGCGACATTCTATTTGAAATAACGTTGGCGCCGGTTGACGAATCTTCGCGAAAGTTTCCAACTTGTTGGGGCGCTCCGGTCCGCTCCTATCCTGAAAGTCTCGGGGTGATACGTCAAGCGGGGGCCGAGAAAAAGGGGGGTCCCAAAACGCGTTTTCCCCATTCATTTTTCCATAGGAACCTTTAGTCGCAGCTACAGCCCGAACTGCTGAACGGAATTACACCAAATTTGGCAAAGAGGTAGCCCTTGGTTCAGTGTCGTGCCTTTTGCTTAAATGGTGTAAATCCGTTCAGTAGTTCCTGAGAAAATCAAAAGTAAAGTCACATATATATCTGGGCGGAGCCTAACCACACATGTCATCGTGAGATCTGATTGGCTGTCAGCACTTCATCCTGGAATTGCTGGCAGCCATCTTGGGACCAATATAAATGATAGTACCTCATTGAAATGCATTGTAGTGAATAGAAGATTTTGAGGGTCACCAAAAGGAGAACTATAAAGGGTGATAACAGGCTTTAGTTACATTAGAATTTATTTGTTGATGGTACCATACTAATTTTAGGAATTGTGGTGTATTCTAAGGTGATTTTACCATGTGAAAAACCTTCTGCTGGGATATCATGAATCATGTTTGAGAGAACACTATTTTCTCATGCTTGTCCCATGTAGGTTTGGAAGGTGCTCCAGAAGCTAAAATGAGAGCATATTTTCTGTAAATTCACATTATCTTTCTCACTCATGTGAGAATGAAGTCTGACATTCTCAGTAAAACATGTACATCCAACAAGGGCAGAGACTGTCAGTTGATTCCTTTGTGTTCTACTGCAGCTTCCCAGAGTGTTCTAAAGAACAACTAGAGTGCTAACAGCCTTACTTATGACAAAAGTATGGCACACCTGAAGCCATCTTGATTGGAATAAACTGGTAACACTTAAACAATTTAATTTAAAAAGGAACAAAATGATGGGGTTCATTTTGTCATAGAAATTATGGTTAGTGCTGTAGAAAGAAAAATTAGGACATGTTTCAAGTGTGATCTCAAATATCTTCCTGTTATATTTCAACAGGAGCAGCCTGCCAGTTGATGCCTTTGTGTTCTACTGCAGCTTCCCAGAGTGTTCTAAAGAACAACTAGAGTGCTAACAGCCTTACTTATGACAAAAGTATGGCACACCTGAAGCCATCTTGATTGGAATAAACTGGTAACACTTAAAACATTTAATTTAAAAAGGAACAAAATGATGGGGTTCATTTTGTCATAGAAATTATGGTTAGTGCTGTAGAAAGAAAAATTAAGACATATTTCAAGTGTGATCTCAAATATCTTCCTGTTATATTTCAACAGGAGCAGCCTGCCAGTTGATGCCTTTGTGTTCTACTGCAGCTTCCCAGAGTGTTCTAAAGAACAACTAGAGCGCTAACAGCCTTACTTATGACAAAAGTATGGCACACCTGAAGCCATCTTGATTGGAATAAACCGGTAACACTTAAAACATTTAATTTAAAAAGGAACAAAATGAGGGGTTCTTTTTGAAAATAGAAATTATGG
>CAWUFW010023884.1:0-68284 GCA_963921515.1 Calotriton arnoldi | reverse complement strand
ACCTGTTATCAGGAGAGACCTCAGTGCTGCATCTTTCAGCCCAGTACTGATCCTCAAAAGTAATTTTAACCGTACTTACCAGTAACTTGAATTTCCTTCCATAGGCTAACATTGACTGGTTTCACTTGGAAATTCTTGTGTGTGGAGTTTTGGAACTTTAAAATATTCCTCTAAAATCAGCCGAAATACGAATTCCGATTTACTCACCTGTTATCAGGAGAGACCTCAGTGCTGCATCTTTCAGCCCAGTACTGATCCTCAAAAGTAATTTTAACCGTACTTACCAGTAACTTGAATTTCCTTCCATAGGATATCATTGCCTGCTTTTTGCTGAAAAAGTTTCTGTGTTGATTTTTGAATCATACAAATATTCCTCTAAAATCAGCCGAAATCCGAATTCTGATTTACTCACCTGTTATCAGGAGAGACCTCAGTGCTGCATCTTTCAGCCCAGTACTGGTCCTGAAAAGTAATTTTAACCGTATTTGCCGGTAACTTGAATTTCCTTCATAGGCTAACATTGACTGGTTTCACCTGGAAATTCTTCGAAGTGTGGAGTTTTGGAACTTTATAATATTCCTCTAAAATCAACCAAAGTACGAATTCCAATTTACTCACCTGTTATCAGGAGAGAACCCAGTGCTGCATCTTTTAGCCCAGCACTGACCCTGAAAAGTAATTCTAACCGTACTTACCAGTAACTTACATTTCCTTCCATAGGAATCCATTGTCTGGTTTTCAGCAGAAAAGTTTCAAAGTGTCGATTTTCACAAATTACAAATATTCCTTAAAAATCGCCTGTATGACTTAAACGCATTCTTTCAACTGTTTACAGGAGATGCACCAGTGCTGGATCCAGGATCCAACACTGAGTAAGAAAAAGTAACGATAACACTACTTACCTGCTAAGTGAATTTCCTCCCATAGGATAACATTGGTGATTCTATGTGAAAAAGTTTCTAAGTGTCAACTTTTAAAATACAATAATATTCCTTAAAAATCACTACTGTAACCAAAACGCTTTTACTCAACTGTTTACAGGAGATGTCCCAGGACTGAATCTAGGATCCAGTCCTGTGGTTAGAAAAGTAATCCATAAAGTAACTAATTGCATTTAACTAGAAATTCACATTGAGCTCAATGTTGCATTGTGTTTGAAATTGTGTTGCCCATTGCAACAACTGTAACTACTGTACTTAAAACTCTATTGCCTATTTGCAAACTATTTAAACTAAAGTAATTCATTCTGAGAAAGTATATTTTGTAATGTAATGTATAATGTAATTACAATGTAATTTAATAAATAAAATATATAAAAATAAATAGTTTTAAAAAATGTAGTAAATCAGTATCAAAAAAATAAATATAACAATTAATACATTTAAAAATTGTCATTTACAAAACCTTTGAAATTCACTGAAAAAACCATAGGTTTTAGGGGCGTTATAGTTAGAAATTAGCATTTAAAAAACCTTTGAAATTCACTGAAAAAACCATAGGTTTCAGACACGTTATAGTTAGAAATTAGCATTTAAAAAACCTTTGAAATTCACTGAAAAAACCATAGGTTTTAGGGACAGTTATAGTTAGTTGGACATTTCACTCGTACAAAACCCGTGAAATTCCCCTGTTATAGTTAGTTCAGCTAACTATAACTCGCGCCCCGCAATGCACTGCTGATGACGTCACATATTACATCACTCATGACATGGTCAGTGACATCACTGATGACATCACTGATGACATCTCAAATGACATCACTGATGACATCATCCACGTGATAATCTGATGCACCTCCTCACACCCTAATATAACCTTTGATATACCCAATCTAAATTACAGACTGCCATTCGCAAAACCATAGACACTCCAACACCAATAACTACATACCCACTCACTGATTCTTAGGTCTACACACACACATCCACTCACTCACCCGTACAGTCACTCATACTTATGGTCACTCAGTACAGGACTATCATATGCACTCTTACTCCTATATAGACACTCAAACACCGCCACTCATCCATAGAGGTACTCACACACCTAGTCAGTCATGCAAATAATTAAACACACTGCCATTTACTCACCTATACAGTTATACACATACCAGCTCACTTAATCATACAAATACTACCACATTGTTACGCTCTTATACAATCACTGATACAAGCACACACTCATCCATACAGCCACTATCACAATCACTCACTCTCGCTTATAGCTATTTATATACTCCAACACACATATATACTGCCTTTCACATATGTAGTTACTCACACATGTACCACTGGGACATATATTCACTCACTAACACACTCTTACACACACTCTTACACACACTTACCCACCCATACACTCTTGAAACCATCCACCCAGTGAATCACCCACTCACACATCTATGCACAGAGTCGCACACACCCCTCCCACACAAACACTGAGGCACCCATACAGATACTCAGAGAACCATTCAATAACTCATATAGACACTCATGTAGCTATTCACAAACACGTGCAGCCACTTACACAGCAACAGACAGACGGATACAGACATTCACCCAGTTTAGTCACTAACCCATGCATTCAGTAAGATACGTTAAATCACTCACTTATAGAGTCAGTCACGCACCTACTAAATCATCCATACAGACACTTACACACCCACTCATTCTTCAATACGTCTTTTCCTATATATATATTAAAAATATTTAAACTTTACAGAAACACACAGTCACTGGATGATGTCATCAGTGATGTCATTTGAGATGTCATCAGTGATGTCACTGACCATGTCATGAGTGATGTAATATGTGACGTCATCAGCAGTGCATTGCGGGGCGCGAGTTATAGTTAGCTGAACTAATTATAACAGGGGAATTTCACGGGTTTTGTACGAATGAAATGTCCAACTAACTATAACTGTCCCTAAAACCTATGGTTTTTTCAGTGAATTTCAAAGGTTTTTTAAATGCTAATTTCTAACTATAACGTGTCTGAAACCTATGGTTTTTTCTGTGAATTTCAAAGGTTTTAAATGCTAATTTCTAACTATAACGCCTCTAAAACCTATGGTTTTTTCAGTGAATATATATATATATATATATATATTCACTGAAAAAACCATAGGTTTCAGGCACGTTATAGTTAGAAATTAGCATTTAAAAACCTTAGAAATTCACTGAAAAACCATAGGTTTCAGGGGCGTTATAGTTAGTTGGACATTTCACTCGTACAAAACCATAGAAATTCCCCGTTCTACTTAGTTCAGCTAACTATAACTCGCGCGCCCGCAATGCACTGCTGATGACGTCACATATTACATCACTCATGACATGGTCAGTGACATCACTCATGACATCACTGATGACATCTCAAATGACATCACTGATGACATCACTGATGACATCATCCTTGTGATAGAGTGGCAGACCTCCTCTCACCCTAATATAACCTTTGATACACACACTCAAAAATACAAACTAACATTTTCAAAACAATGGACATACCAATACCAGTTACAACACACCTATTCAGTAATTCCAAGATCTACACACACATCCACTCATTCACCAACAGTCCCTATACAGTCACTCATACATGTACTCACTCATCATATGTACTCATACACCTATACATCCTGTTACACACCGCCACTCATCCATAGAGTTACTCACACACATAGTCACACATGCAAACAAAGTATCAAACATCCATTTACTTGCATATACAGTTATACACACACTACCACACTTACTTCTACAGAAACTTACACATACTTATTCTCTTAAACAATCACTTATAGAAACACCTACTTATTTGTACAGGAACTCTTCCAATCTCTCACTCTCACATATACTCACTTATATACACCAATACTCACATATACTAGTTTAAAACATATGTAGTTACTCATAAAGACACTATTGAGACAGTCATTCACTCACTAAAACACCCATACACATACTCATCCACCTATACAGTCCTGCACACATGCTGTCTTCAACACATACAAACAGTGAGTCACTCATTCATGCATCTATGCACTAAGTAATACCCCCACCGAACCATACAGACACTCATACTGATACTCAAAAACCAACTAATAACCCATATAGACACTCATGTAGCTACTCACCAACCCATGCAGCCACTTATACACAAAGTGAGAGACTGATACAGATATTTTCATATTTACACATTACTCACTAACCCATGTATTCACTAAGATACACTTAGTCAGTTATACAATCAATTTTACCCAAAAAAATCATCCATTTAGACACTTATATACCCATTTATTCTTCCATCAACCTTGAGATATACATATATAAAACATATTTAATTTTCAGAAAAACACACATTCACTGGATGATGTCATCAGTGATGTCATCAGTGATGTCATCAGTGATGTCACTGACCATGTCATGAGTGATGTAATATGTGACGTCATCAGCAGTGCATTGCGGAGCGCATGAAGTTATAGTTAGCTGAACTAACTATAACGGGGGAATTTCTATGGTTTTGTACGAGTGAAATGTCCAACTAACTATAACGCCCCTGAAACCTATGGTTTTTTCAGTGAATTTCTAAGGTTTTTTAAATGCTAATTTCTAACTATAACGTACCTGAAACCTATGGTTTTTTCAGTGAATTTCTAAGGTTTTTTAAATGCTAATTTCTAACTATAACGTGCCTGAAACCTATGGTTTTTTCAGTGAATATATATATATTTATTATACTATGTATACATGTGAAAATGTCTCGGTCCCGTTTGCCTCGGTGGCACGGAAAAAATGGGTGGAACTGACGTCAGCACGCCGACGAGGTCCTCTTATGGCTCCGATGACGTCATACGGTGTCGCGAGCGGAGCCGTGCTCGTTGACGTGGGAGAGCTAGGAAAGAATTTCCGTGGAATGCTGGTGCAGGGGATATTCACCTAAGTGTTCAGGCTAGTCCTTTGGGAGCAACTGTTTATGTTGCCACTCCAGAAACCGAAACGAGTGATCCGAGGGCAGAGTCCCTGCAGATGGCACACGAGGTGGGGTGCCCAGTCGTGTGCACCGGCGGGGCAGCGAAGTGACAAGCACCACAACCCACAAAAAAGGTAACGAGGGCACTGAATAACACAGGATCTTCTCTTTGTATCTGGCAAGAACAACGAAGTTAAAATGCCCTTGTACCAAAATGTAGAATTAGTGCTACAACGGTCTTCAAGAGGACCTGCGATGCCGCTTCTGCCTCCCGTACCCTGGAGGCGGCACATGGGTCACGCGGTACGGTCATACTGCGGTGGGACGCACACTCGTTGACCTCTCATGGCACTGCTCCACACTTCAGGGAGGACGCTTTCCATTAGCTATGTTTTCTGATGACATGTCGCGCCGGCCCCGTCCAACAGAACTCCTTTAGATCCAAACAGACTCTTCCACTATCTCACCGGAAGTGAAACCAGGCCACGCGGACACTTTCACAATACAACAGCCGGGAATGCACTTTTCGGTAAAAAAAACCACATTCCTTCCTCCTAATTAATCAAATAAACGTCTCACTGAAGAACAGGGGCCAGCTTCGATCGGTAAACAGCCGTTACAACGACTTTTTTACTTTGCGATACCATTACAACGCATGCATTACCACGCATGCGTTGTACATCACGAAGTCATTACTACGCATTTTTTAGAACACATGGTCATTTACCACGCATGCCTTTACAACGAATTTTGTTGTAAAGTTATGTATGGTAAATGACCATGCGTTCTAAAAAACATGTAGACGATCCATGTCGTTGTAAGGAAACAGAGGCTGTTCTGTTTCCTCACACCGACGTGCACCGCCCCTCAGAGATGATGTGAAGCAGGAACCACGAGGAGAGAGGAACCATGAGGAGTGAGAGGTAAGGGGGATTGGGCATGGGGTGGGGGTTTCTTTTCTAGGGTTTAGGGTAGTGCAGTGATGTTTGGGTGGTGTAGGGGTCGTGCTGGGGGTAGTGTTTTAGGGTTTAGGGTAGTGCAGTGGTGTTTGGGTAGTGTAGGGGGTCGTGCTGGGGGTACTGTTTTAGGTTTAGGGTAGTGCAGTAGTGTAGGGGTCGTGCTGGTGGTAGTGTTTTAGGGTTTAGGGTAGTGCAGTGGTGTATGGGTAGTGTAGGGGGTCATGCTGGGGTAGTGTTTTAGGGTTTAGGGTAGTGCAGTGGTGTTTGAGTAGTGTAGGGGGTCATGCTGGTGGTAGTGTTTTAGGGTTTAGGGTAGTGAAGTGGTGTTTGTGTAGTGTAGGGGGTCATGCTGGGGGTAGTGTTTTATGGTTTAGGGTAGTGCAGTGGTGTTTGGGTAGTATAGGGGTCGTGCTGGGGGTAGATTTAGGGTTTAGGGTAGTGCAGTGGTGTTTGGGTAGTGTAGGGAGTCGTGGTGGGGGTAGTGTTTTAGGGTTTAGGGTAGTGCAGTGGTGTTTGTGTAGTGGGTTGTGCTGGGGATAGTGTTTTAGGGTTTATGTTAGTGCAGTGGTGTTTGGGTAGTGTAGGGGTTAGTGCTGGGGTAGTGTTTTAGGGTTTAGGGCAGTGCAGTGGTGTTTGTGTAGTGAAAGGGGTCATGCTGTGGGTAGTGTTTTAGGGTTTAGGGTAGTGCAGTCGTGTTTGTGTAGTGTAGGGGGTCGTGTTTTAGGGTATAGGGTAGTGCAGTGGTGTTTGTGTAGTGTGGGTGGTCATGCTGGGTGTATATTTAGGGTTTAGTGCAGTGGTGTTTGGGTAGTTTAGGGAGTCGTGCTGGTGGTAGTGTTTTAGGGTTTAGGGTAGTGCAGTTATGTTTGGGTAGTGTAGGGTGTCGTGCTGGGGGTAGTGTTTTAGCACTTATTTTTCTTTCTGCAGCACTAACCATAATTTCTATGGCAAAATGAACCCCCTCATTTTGTTCCTTTTTAAATTAAATGTTTTAAGTGTTACCAGTTTATTCCAATCAAGATGGCTTCAGGTGTGCCATACTTTTGTCATAAGTAAGACTGTTAGCGCTCTAGTTGTTCTTTAGAACACTCTGGGAAGCTGCAGTAGAACACAAAGGCATCAACTGACAGGCTGCTCCTGTTGAAATATAACAGGAAGATATTTGAGATCTCACTTAAAACATGTCCTAATTTTTCTTTCTACAGCACTAACCATAATTTCTATGACAAAATGAACCCTCTCATTTTGTTCCTTTTTAAATTAAATGTTTTAAGAGTTACCAGTTTATTCCAATCAAGATGGCTTCAGGTGTGCCATAATTTTGTCATAAGTAAGACTGTTAGCGCTCTAGTTGTTCTTTAGAACACTCTGGGAAGCTGCAGTAGAACACAAAGGCATCAACTGACAGGCTGCTCCTGTTGAAATATAACAGGAAGATATTTGAGATCACACTTGAAATCCTAATTTTTCTTTCTACAGCACTAACCATAATTTCTATGACAAAATGAACCCTCTCATTTTGTTCCTTTTTAAATTAAATGTTTTAAGAGTTACCAGTTTATTCCAATCAAGATGGCTTCAGGTGTGCCATAATTTTGTCATAAGTAAGACTGTTAGCACTCTAGTTGTTCTTTAGAACACTCTGGGAAGCTGCAGTAGAACACAAAGGAATCAACTGACAGTCTCTGCCCTTGTTGGATGTACATGTTTTACTGAGAATGTCAGACTTCATTCTCACATGACTGAGAAAGATGATGTGAATTTACAGTTAAAGTACTTACACCTCACCTTCTTCACAGCACTACGGCTCTGGCAAGCTAAGGCGTGCCCATCCCCTGGGTGCATTCATTGCCCGAATGAGAATAGAGATTTATTTCACATGGTCTGGACTTACACGGTTATTGTGAATTATTGGGAAGAGGTTTTAACTCACTTTCATTAGTGCTGGGGCATTCTGTAGAACCCTCACTTCGCACTGGTCTGCTGGGGCTACTGGATGACTTGGGTGAACTCAGGGGAGATCACTCTTTGGTGGGTCTGGTTATGCTACTAGCCAAAAGAGATATATAGCATGCACCTGGTATAACATTACACCACCTGCTTTCGCTACTTGGCATGCTGCCATGGACTGGGGCACAAAATAAGAGGAGCCCATCTCTAAGGCAAGGGGTTGTCCTGGAAAGTTTCGGAATATCTGGGGCAAATGGTGGACCTATTATGGTTTGGAGTAATCCATGCAATGTACCTTGTGATTTATAATTTAATTGAGATGCTTTTTTGTACTTAACCCCTTCTGTGCTCATGACGAGCTGGACTCGTCATGGCACACAGTGGTCGTGTGCTCATGACGAGTCCAGCTCGCCATGACACACAGCCCCCGGAATCCCTCTGGTGCGCGCACCAGAGGAATTCCCTTTATGCCAAAAGAGCCTCTGGAGCTGGGGAAGAGCTTCCCCAGCTCCCGAGACCCCCCTCTGGTTTCCCTGAAATGACGATCGGCGCGCACGTCGCGCTGATGTCATTTCAGTGAAACTGAAACTGAAATGAGCCAAGAGGCTCATTTCAGTTTCAGCTTTACGTGCTCAGGGGCTATCTCAGCCCCTGAGCACGTAGAAACTCAGGAGAGGTATCGTTGGAAAGGGAGAATCTCCCTTTCCAATGGTACTCTCCTAGTGGATCCCTGCTTGGGGATCGCCCCAGGACGGCGATCCCCAAGCAGGGATCCACCCACTAGGCACCAGGTAGGGGGAGCGGCCCTTGGGCAAGGGCCTTTGCTCCCCCATAAAAATGTTGGCATTATTAGTCTTTCTCTCCCCCGGGGGGTAGAAAGCCCACTAGACACCAGGGATTTTTTATGGGATAGCTATTAGGGGTGGGGGCTGCCCAAAACGGGCATGCCGAAGCCCCCACCCCCAGGCCACAAAATTAGTCTTTCTGCCCCCTGGGCGGCAGAAAGCCCACTAGATACCAGGGATTTTTTTAAATTATAGTTAAGGTACAGTCTTTCTGCCCCTCCTGGGGGGCAGATGGGGGCAGTAGCCCCCATTCTGCCCCCCCCTGGGGGGCAGACAGCCCACTAGACACCAGGGTTTTTTTTCCCCTCGATAAATTTAGGGGTGGGGTTGCCCAAGATGGGCATGTCAATGCCCCACCCCTCCCCCCACGAAATTCCAGTCTTTCTGCATCCCTGGGGGGGGCAGATGGTGGCAGTAGCCACCAATCTGCCCCCCCCCGGGGGGTTCAGAAACACCCTAGATGCCAGGGATTATTTTTTTTATAGGCCCGGGGTGGGGGCTGCCCAGAATGGGCATGAAAATTCCCCCACCCTATCCCCCAAAGGAAAAAAAAAGACTTTCTGCCCCCCCAGGAGGCAATAGCCCCTGATCTGCCCCCCCCCGGGGAGGGGGCAGAAAGCCCACTAAGCGCCAGCGATTATGCTGGCTTTTTTATACGCAGGGGTGGGGGCTGACCAGAATGGGCATCCCAATGCCCCCGACCACCCAAAAGAATAGCCACAGTCTTTCTGCCCCCTCGGGGGCATATCGGGGCAATAGCCCCTGATTTCCCCCTCCCCAGGGCGACAGAAAGCCCACTAGGCACTGACTTTTTTCGGAATGTGCCTACCTGTTGAATTTGGTTCCTAGCTCTGCCGGCACCTAGGGAAACCTAGCAAACCTATACATTTTTTAAAACTAGACACCCAGGGGAATCAAGGATGGGCTGACTTGACTGGCTCTCACCAGGTTCTGTTACCCAGAATCCCTTGCAAACCTAAAAATGTGTCCAAAAAACACATTTTCCTCACATTTCTGTGGTGGAAAGTTCTGGAATCTGCGTGGATCCACAAAATTCCACCCACCCCGCATTCCCCAAAGTCTTCCGAGAAAAAGGGTACCTCACTTGTGTGGGTAGGACTAGTGGCCGCGACAGGAAACGGCCCAAAACGCAACATGGACACACCACATTTTCACAGTGAAAACGGACCCTTTTTTTTGCAAAGTGCCTAGCTGTAGGTTTTGAACCCTAACTCTGCCGGCACCTAGGGAAACCTAGCAAACCTATACATTTTTTAAAACTAGATACCCGGGGGAATCTAGGATGGGGTGACTTGACTGGCTCTCACCAGGTTCTGTTACCCAGAATCCCTTGCAAACCGAAACATTTGTCAAAAAAAACACATTTTCCTCACATTTCTGTGGTGGAAAGTTCTGGAATCTGCGTGGATCCACAAATTTCCACCCATCCCGCGTTCCCCAAAGTCTTCCGAGAAAAATGGCACCTCACATGTGTGGGTAGGCCTAGTGCCCGCGACAGGAAACGGCCCAAACGCAACGTGGACACACCACATTTTCACAGTGAAAACGGACCCTTTTTTTGCAAATTGCCTAGCTGTAGATTTTGAACCCTAACACTGCCAGCACCTAGGGAAACCTAGCAAACCTATACATTTTTGAAAACTAGACACCCAGGGGAATCCAGGATGGGGTGACTTGACTGGCTCTCACCAGGATCTGTTACCCAGAATCCCTTGCAAACCTAAAAATATGTCCAAAAAACACATTTTCCTCACATTTCTGTGGTGGAAAGTTCTGGAATCTGCGTGGATGTACAAAATTCCACCCACCCCGCGTCCCCCAAAGTCTTCCGTGAAAAATGGTACCTCACTTGGGTGGATGGGTCAAGTACCCGCGACAGGCAAGGGCCCAAAACCTATTGAGGCGACATCAAAATTACCTATCACAAACCAACCTGGTTTTGCATGGGGGTCCCATGAGTTTTTGGCCCCGGGCTCGACGGCCATCTAGGGAAACCTACCCAACCCACACATTTCTGAAAACTAGACACCCGGAGGAGTCCAGCGAGGTATGGCTTGCGTGGGTCCTCCAAAATTTTCTTACCCAGAATCCCCTGCAAACCTCAAATTTAGCTGAAAAAAATCACGTTTTTCTCAAATTTCTGTGTGGGAAAGTTCTGGAATCTACGTGGATCCACAAATTTCCTACCACCCAGCGTTCCCCCAGGTCTCCCGATAAAAATGATACCTCACTCGCGTGGGTGGGTCAAGTACCCGCGACAGGTAAGGGCCCAAAACGTATTGAGGAGACATCAAAATTACCTATCACAAAACAACCTGGTTTTGCAAGGGGGGTCACCTGGGTTTTTGGCCCCGGGCTCAGCGGCCATCTTGGGAACCTACCAAACCTACACATTTCTGAAAACTAGACACCCGGGGGAGTCCAGCGAGGTATGGTTTGCATGGTTCCCCAAACGTTTTCCTACCCAGAATGCCCTGCAAACCTCAAATTTAGCTGAAAAATCACTTTTTACTCAAATTTCTGTGTGGGAAAGTTCTGGAATCTGCGTGGATCCACAAATTTCCTACCACCCTGCGTTCCCCAGGGCTCCCGATAAAAATGGTACCTCACTTGTGTGGGTAGGCATAGTGGCTGAAACAGGAAATGGCCCAAATCGTATTGTGGAGACTTCAAAATTACCTATAACAAAACTACCTGGTTTTGGGGACCTGGTTTTTGGCCCCGGCTCGCCGCCATCTAGGGAAACCTACCAATCCCACACGTTTCTGAAAACTAGACACCCTGGGAGTCCAATGAGGTATGGCTTGCGTGGATCCCCCAACGTTTCCCTACCCAGAATCCCCTGCAACCCTCAAATTTAGCTGAAAAAAACATATTTTCCACATATTTTTGCGTGCTATCACCGTGCTGGCACAAATGTCCTACCACCCAGCGTTGCCCTTGTTCCCCCGAGTAAAATGATACCTCACTTTTGTTTGTGTCCAAAGCAGATCTGGCTAAAAACGTATTTTTAAAAAAATGTAGCGCTTAGAATTCTCTGTGCTATACCCTAAATCCCTATGTTTTGGGCTCTTCCCAGTCACAGGCCTTTGGCCCACCCACACAAGTGAGGTATCATTTTACTCGGAAGAACAAGGGGAACGCTGGGTGGTAGGACATTTGTGCCGGCACGGTGATCCCACGCAAAAATGTATGGAAAAAGTGACTTTTTTCAGCTAAATTTGAGGTTTGCAGGGGATTCTGGGTAGGAAAACGTTGTGGGACCCACGCAAGCCATACCTCGCTGGACTCCCCCGGGTGTCTAGCTTTCAGAAATGTTTGGGTTTGGTATTTTCCCAAGATGGCCGCCGAGCCCGGGGACAAAAACCCAGGTGACCCCTCTTGCAAAACCAGGTTGTTTAGTGATAGGTAATTTTGATGTCGCCTCAATACGTTTTGGGCCCTTTTCTGTCGCGGGTACTTGACCCACCCACGCGAGTGAGGTATCATTTTTATCAGGAGACCCGGGGAACGCTGGGTGGGAGGAAATTTGTGGATCCACGTAGATTCCAGAACTTTCCCACACAGAAATTTGAGAAAAAAGTGATTTTTTCAGCTAAATTTGAGGTTTGCAGGGGATTCTGGGTAGGAAAACGTTAGGGGACCCACGCAAGCCATACCTCGCTGGACTCCCCCGGGTGTCTAGTTTTCAGAAATGTGTGGGTTTGGTAGGTTTCCCAAGCTGGCCGCTGAGGTATGGCTTGCGTGGATCCCCCAACGTTTTCTTACCCAGAATCCCCTGCAAACCTGAAATTTGGCTGAAAAAATCACTTTTTCACACATTTTTGTGTGGTAAAGTTGTGGCATCACGGGGCTGACACAAATTTCCTACCACCCAGCGTTCCCCCAGGTCTCCCGATAAAAATGGTGCCTCACTGGGTGGGAGGCCCAAGTACCCGCGACAGGCAAGGGCCCAAAACATTTTATGATAGGCAATTTTGATGTCGCCTCAATACGTTGTGGGCCCTTGCCTGTCGCGGGTACTTGGGCCTCCCACCCGAGTGAGGCACCATTTTTATCGGGAAACCTGGGGGAACGCTGGATTTTTTCAGCAAAATGTCAGGTTTGCAGGGGATTCTGGGTAAGAAAACGTTGGGGGATCCACGCAAGCCATACCTCCCTGGAATCCCCCGGGTGTCTACTTTTCAGAAATGTGTGGGTTTGGTAGGTGTCCCTAGGTGGCCGCCGAGCCCCGGGCCAAAACGTCATGGGACCCCCCTTGCAAAACCAGGTCATTTTGTGTTAGGCCATTTTGAGGTCGCCTCAATACGTTGTGGGCCCTTGCCTGTCGCGGGTACTTGGGCCTCCCACCCGAGTGAGGCACCATTTTTATCGGGAGACCTGGGGAACGCTGGGTGGTAGGAAATTTGTGTCAGCCCCGTGATGCCACAACTTTACCACACAAAAATGTGTGAAAAAAGGGATTTTTTCAGCAAAATGTCAGGTTTGCAGGGGATTCTGGGTAAGAAAACGTTGGGGGATCCACGCAAGCCATACCTCCCTGGAATCCCCCGGGTGTCTACTTTTCAGAAATGTGTGGGTTTGGTAGGTTTCCCTAGGTGGCCGCCGAGCCCCGGGCCAAAACGTCATGGGACCCCCCTTGCAAAAACAGGTCGTTTTGTGATAAGCCATTTTGAGGTCGCCTCAATACGTTGTGGGCCCTTGCCTGTCGCGGGTACTTGGGCCTCCCACCCGAGTGAGGCCCCATTTTTTCGGAAGACCTTGGGGAACGCGGGGTGGGTGGAATTTTGTGGATCCACGCAGATTCCAGAACTTTCCACCACAGAAAAGTGAGGAAAATGTGTTTTTTTGCCAATTTTTTAGGTTTGCAAGGGATTCTGGGTAACAGAACCTGGTGAGAGCCAGTCAAGTCACCCCATCCTGGATTCCCCTGGGTGTCTACTTTTCAAAAATGTACAGGTTTGCTAGGTTTCCTAAGTGCCGGCAGAGCTAGGGTTCAAAAACTACAGCTAGGCACTTTGCAAAAAAGGGTCATTTTTCACTGTGAAAATGTGATGCGTCCACGTTGCGTTTTGCGCTGCTTCCTGTCGCGGGCTCTAGGCCTACCCACACAAGTGAGGTACCATTTTTTTCGGAAGACCTTGGGGAACGCGGGGTGGGTGGAATTTTGTGGATCCACGCAGATTCCAGAACTTTCCACCACAGAAAAGTGAGGAAAATGTGTTTTTTTTGCCAATTTTTTAGGTTTGCAAGGGATTCTAGGTAACAGAACCTGGTGAGAGCCAGTCAAGTCACCCCATCCTGGATTCCCCTGGGTGTCTACTTTTCAAAAATGTATAGGTTTGCTAGGTTTCCCTAAGTGCCGGCAGAGCTAGGGTTCAAAAACTACAGCTAGGCACTTTGCAAAAAAAGGGTCATTTTTCACTGTGAAAATGTGGTGCGTCCACGTTGCGTTTTGCGCTGCTTCCTGTCGCGGGCACTAGGCCTACCCACACAAATGAGGTACCATTTTTTTCGGAAGACCTTGGGGAACACGGGGTGGGTGGAATTTTGTGGATCCACGCAGATTCCAGAACTTTCCACCACAGAAAAGTGAGGAAAATGTGTTTTTTTTGCCAATTTTTTAGGTTTGCAAGGGATTCTGGGTAACAGAACCTGGTGAGAGCCAGTCAAGTCACCCCAACCTGAATTCCCCTGGGTGTCTAGTTTTCAAAAATGTATAGGTTTGCTAGGTTTCCCTAAGTGCCCACAGAGCTAGGGTTAAAAAACTACAACTAGGCACTTTGCAAAAAAAGGGTAATTTTTCATTGTGAAAATGTGGTACGTCCACGTTGCATTTTGAGCCATTTCCTGTTGTGGGCACAAGGCCTACCCACACAAGTGAGGCACCATTTTTATCGGGAGACTTAGGGTAACACAGAATTGTAGAGCAACTGTTATTACCTATTGACTTTCGATGCATTTCTGCCTTCCAAATGAAAGACTATGTGTAAAAAATAAGTCATTTTGAAAAATGACCTATAATTCTCATGCTAGTATGGGTACTCCCAATTTCGGAAATGTGCAAGTATCTACTGTTTCTAAAATCTACATTTTGTTCCCATTTCAGAAATACATAGGTGTCTTTCATAACCCTTTTTCCATGTATACATTTTCCCAAAATAATTGCTATATACCCGGTACATAATAAAAAACCATTGCAAGATGCTGCTCAGTTATTGGCTCTGGGTTCGTCGGATTCTTGGTGAACCTACAAGTCCTATATATCCCCACAACCAGAAAGGTCCAGCGGATATAACGGTATATTGCTTTCAAATAACTGTCATAATTAGAAGAAGTTACAGGTGAAAACGTTGACACAAATGGCTGTTTTTTTCAACTAATTTTCAATTTTTCCTTTATTTAACTGTTAGTTTCTATAAGGAAAACTTTAAGGATCTACACAAATGACCCCTTGCTGAATTCAGAATTTTGTCTACTTTTCAGAAATGTATGGCTTTCCAGGATCCATTATTGGTTTCATACCCATTTCTACCATTAACTGGAAGGAGGTTGAAAGCACAAAAAATAGCAAAAATAGGCTATGTCCCAGAAAAATGCCAAAACTGTGTAAAAAAGTTGGTTTTCGGACAAAAGTCTGCTTGTCCCTGAAATCTGGGAAGATGGTGATTTCAGCACCACAACCCCTTTTTGATGCCATTTGCAGGAAAAACAAGACGCTTTCATCTGTAGCCCTTTTTCGCATTTTTCCCAAAAAAACAAAATTTTGCTGTATTTTGGCTAATTTCTGGGTCCCCTCCAGGGGAATCCACAAACCCTGGGTACCTTTACAATCCCCATGATGTTAGAAAAAAAGGACGAAAATTTGGCGTGGATACCTTATGTGGTCAAAAAGTTACAGGGGCCTAAGCACGCACTACCCCAAATAGCCAAAAAAGGCTTAGCACAGGGGGGATAGGCCTAGCAGCGAAGGGGTTAAACTGTACACTTTCTTTTCAGCTTTAAAAAGCCAATAAACTGGTTTATTAAAAAACATTACTGAATAAGCAGAAGCAATGCCAATTGATTTGCCTTGCAGACCTGGATTAAAGAGAAGTATTTTTAAAAAAAGCCTGCTGCAGAGAAAAAAAATACAAAATAAAGATAAAATGCATTTATCAGATAACAAATTCAATGTGTTACAATGCAGTGTGTTTTTTATTTTATTCTTTTTTCCACTTTTGAATAGCTCAAACCTGACCCAAGCACATTGGAGCACTTCACACGAGCACCAGATTGTATTAAAAAAGTTCAGATCAGATCAGATTTGCCCAAATCACAGGATAATGAGCTGGTGCCTCAACTCGAACCTGGGTCCCAAGTACTCCGGTAGGCAGCTCTGGCCGTTAGGCCCCATCTCTTCCCTATAAAGGATATGTGTCCTGTTTGTTTTTGAGGAGTAAATTAGTCCTTCATGCACACCAATGCGAGCTCTGCATAGAATGTGGAGTGATACACTAAACAGTCAACAGCTTGAGTGTTTCTGAGACAACACTCGTGAGACTCTGGTATCAAGACTGGTGTGGCTCACTGATTTTGATTTGTGTAATTTGCAGTAACCACCTGTCCGATCTTATGAGAAGATAAACTCAAGGAGCCAGCTGTGGTCCTGCTGTGTTTGAAATGCTCCATAGCGGAGCCTGCTTTATTTCTTAAAAAGGTGGGTCCCAGCAAAGGGCATGTCCGTTAGGGACAACAGAACATCACTGGGGAAACCCGTAGAGCTCATCCAGGTGTAACAACAAATAGCAAAACTGGTACAAATGGCCCGCTCAATTGAATCTGTATTATTCTGCCCAATAAGGATGGTAAATCTGGCAGCGTCACAGCCATCTTGTATGGCTTGGGTCAGTACAGGACGAAGGTCCTCAGGAATACCCAGAAGGGCTTGAGCTACAGAGAGCGTGAAAATAACGGCCCAAAAGGCAACTGTCATTCACCACACCCTCTCAGAAGGGCAAACTTGTAGAAGACGATACCCTCTTCCCAAAAGTTTCTACTCTCTTAGACTCCCTATATGGAGGAGTAGTCGGGAAGGCATTTGGGTTTGTCTTGCTGGAGGAAGCTTGCTCCACAAATCTCTCGGAGAAAGGTGTTGAGTCAAAAAAGGGGGGTCAACAGGGGCAGGACAATTGTGCCGCCCCATCAAGGGCAAGAGCAAGGTTTGGCCCAGGCCCCTAGGAGAATGTCTGTGAGGGCCTCATTTATAAAGCAACAGGGGCTCAGTATTGGTCTGCCCCCGATAGCAGGACTTCAGTTAGAACATTAGTGTTGACCTCATAGGCAGGAAGCTAGAGGTCGAGAGCCTCAGCTGCTCTCGGAATAACTACTGCAAAGGAGGCCCTTTTCTCAGTGGCATGCCTGGAGGTGAGAGCAGGCTGGTGTCAGAACAGGTGTTGAGCTAACTGACCTCCTGGGGGGTCCTCATACCAGTTTTCTTCATGGTAAGGTATGACAAACTTGTCTTCCCGGTCTTGTTCATTACCAGAATCTGTTCCAAATAATGAATGAGGCGTATAAAGCCTGTTCTGAGGAATCCGGACGTTGAGCAAATCAGGCGGAACAGGCAAGGGCTGCAACTCAATGATCATTAAAGGAGACCTTGGGTGAGGTCAGGGTGGTGCACACTCCCAGTTGGACAGCACAATGGGTTATGCCTCAACCTCCGGCGGCAATGGAGTTGGTGTCAACGTTCAAGTTCTGGGGACCGGGTGTGGAGACAGAGGTGGAGTCACCAAAGGCTCTGTAGAGGTCCAGTGATGGGTTCAGGGGATCCAACTGGCACTGAGGGTAAACCGGCCGGCAGTCTGCTCCGTGGGGCCCACAGATGCGACAAAGAAAGTCGGTAAGAATCCAGAGTCGCAGCATGGCCTTTCTTAACTCTTGAAACTGCCTCGGTGTCACAGACGCCCAGAAAACTTGGGTTATGCCAGGACAAGTAGCGGGCTGGACTTCGGGGTCGATCAACTTGGGGAGCACGATCGAGAGGCATGACGATGCCCTCGCACGTTCTTAGGCGTACGAGATTGAAAGGAAGGAGCTGAGTCCCGCTTGGATTTTTAATGTTTTCTTTGACATATCTGAGGATTTTGAGTGGGATGACGACCGACCACCGGATTGGCTTCTGGGCCGGGAATGGGGCCAAGACCGGCGCATGGCCTTAGACCGGTCATGAAGCAGGGACTTCCGATTCTTCTTGTCAGAGCTTCGCCTTGCGGCCCGAATGGCCCTCCGGTTTATCAATGTACAATCACTACAAGCCTTACAGTCATGAGCTTAGCCCAGGGACCACAGGCTTAAGCCCTGTTGTCTTTGGAAGGGACATTTCCCTTACATTCTGGATTTCGATTTATAAGGTAAACAGGTCTCTACAAGAGTTGAGAAGTAGCTCAGGTTCTGCACATTGTGGCGCAGAGAGAAAGGAACTGACTAAATGCGCGTAGCAGTGGTGTCTGTATGCTCAACATGTCATTTCCAGATTAAAATGCCGCAAGTGTGGACCCGAGCGGCGCAGAAAGATACTGCTCAAACGTTTCCACATCCAGTCTGATACCTGGGGAAGTATTCAAAAGGTGAGGAACCTGTGGTTAGAAGTCTCTATCAGACAAAAAGTTTAGTTTTATTGATTAACATCGTTTGCACAAACAGCAATCTGTCAAAAATTAATTATTGGAAGAGAGTCTTAGCAAGTTCGCTTGACTGTGCTCTAACAAATGGAAAACAGAAAGTACCTCCTACGCCTGAAACATATTTTCTCTCTTCTGTTGGAAGCCTGCCATGCCTGATCTGGTTAATAAAGTGTTACGCATACTGACAGTCGTGACTGCATTCAAAAAACACCCAGTGCAGGAGGGTAGACACCATTTGTGCAGTCCCCATAATAAATTATCAAGCACGTGATATGTTACAAGGCTCGGTCAAGGAATAAATGAAAGTGCAAGGACAGATATTGCACATGGAAAGCTTTCTGGACACTCTCCTTCTCAAATAATTTCCACGGGTCCAACAAATGTTATTGGCACATATTTATAAATATGTTTAAGGTTTATGGGTATAAGTATTTGTTCGGTGATATTTTACAATAAGAACAACATTGTTTTTCGCTGAGAAGTAAATTAAACCTACAGCTGCTTGGACTGCTGCCCAGCCTCATATTCTATTGACAGTTACTTTGCCCTTCGTAGATTAATTATTCTTAATTTTATTAAAGTAATTTGTTATCGTCGTCTCCTAGATTCAGGATGATGCCAAAGGTCACGGATGAAAAAGGATGGAATCCAATTTGCTAGCGATATTTATCACCTCGGTCTGCCATAGCATAAAAGATATAGATTTCTAGTCATGTAACAAAGACAGATTGCTTTGTTTTCTCTAGATATTACTGACTTTTAAAAAGTAATATACAATACCGAGCTCTAAAAGGCGTAAATTTGTGGGGAACTCTTATGTTGCAGTGAAGTACTCTGTCAGCAACGGAAGTAGAAAGATGGTTAAAAATGGTGGCCAAGAACAATTTTGGCCTTACTCTGTCTTACTGCACAGCTACAGGATATTGATGTATGGAGTTGTAACTAATAAGCCATTCGAGTATCCGCTCTAGAAATTAAAACCGTACTCTTGAGGATTTCTCATAGAACAGCAGCAAACCAGGCCTCTGAACAAGGGTTCATCGGGCCACAAGGCAAAAATCCCTTTGAGATCACTGCTAGGTGTGTATGGGTGCGCATCCGAACAAAAACACTGGCGGTCATTTCGGATTTTTTTAACTTTAATTTTCCGTTCTAAATTGGCCGACAGGCTTTTTGAAATTAAAAAAAGGTTTGCTTGAAACAGTCCAATGTAAAAGAAACGAGGGGCCAGACAGCTGTCCTGCCCCTACATAAAGTTTTTTTAATTTTTTTATTTTAAGTAAATAATTAAAAAATAAAGTTGGGAGCTGGGAATAGGGCAATGCACTCCCAGGGAAAGCAAAAAGGGCAAATCAGAAACAGACAGACCCTCAAGTCAGAAGTGGAAGTATGCAAGTCAACGAATAAACATGATAAAGCAGCTATGCTATATGGGCGGAACAAACACGAGAACAGGGAGAAAAGCCATTGAATAAGGAGCAGGGAAGTGAGATAGACAAGAAAGCCATCCAATCATGAGCGAGGGGCTGATCTAAAGACAACTCTACAAATATTGTATTGTAAACAATCACTCTTTAACAGCAAACATCTAAGGTGAATAAAGTGGTCTTCATCTGAACAGGCGGTAGAGTAAGTGGTAAGTAATTATGAACAACAGTGCACGAATGAGTGGACCAGTTACATAAGTTCAGAAAAGTACTAAGTGCTTCAGGCAAACGCCAGATGAGTGACGCCACAGGGACAAGCCTGACGGAACAGTACCTTTGCTAGCCCGCGTATCAGGTTTTTTCTAAGTGAAGAAAGTGACTCTGGCAATTACTTTTCAGAGCGTGTAGGTGCACTGCTGACAAAAAGCAAGTACTGAAGCGACTCTAGATGTGATCCTTAGTCCTAATACAGGATAAGCTGATCTACCACTTAATGGCAACAGAGAAACGTAAGACTTTGGCGGTGATTGTCTTCACATGTCTTTTTAAGAATAATGTTTTCCTTGGATTTTCGTCGAGTCACTAAGATAGTTTCTGGTCTAGAATTCGGATTGAAGTTCTTGGTTCCATACGAGCACCAGGCAGGACAAGATCCACCGGAGCTGGTGTTACCAAGACGGCCCTCACTCACCCATAGAGGTCTGTACGTCCTAGAATTGAAGGTGGCTATCACCAAACAACTCCAATTGGAACCAGGTTCTTGCTAAATGCTTTGTAGGCAGCGTTGTGTAGAAAGGGTCACCCAAGTGCAACCGGATAACTCTGGCTAGTACAAGCACCTCACCCAGTCTATAATGACCAGTGGAGCTGCATTCAGGGAAGTGCTGGTCCAAGACTAAAATCACTCACTAAGCAAGGCTTCTAGTTAGACACCTGAATATTTGTAGCCAATCTCGACCAGCTGCAAGATGGCGCTGATTGTCCCGCCTTTTATCTGGAAACAACCAACCGTGGCTCTTAAACTGTATCACCTTCCGCTAAACAGACATTGCTGCATCCAGTAATGGAGCTCAATTAAAGAAGCAATTTCCTAAGGAGAGGTAGGAGTTATCAGAACCTATACTGTCAGAAGCGGACAAAAAGATGCAGGACTATTACTAAAAGGCATCAGGTGCATGCAGAGGGCCAGAACATCCTGCCACTGAGGTGAAAGGTGAAGTTCAAGAGTTCATGGGACACCATATTAACAGCTGAACCTGGTCCAAAAAAGAGCATTCGGGGATCAGCGAATGAAGAAAGGAAGTGGACATGACATGTGACACTGAGCAGTGACAACAGCATCTGCCACTGTGGTATGAACTGGCTGCATAGTAAAGTACTGAGAGTGAAATGTGTGCAACATTTGTGAAACAAAACAAAAACATAGCCCTAAGCTAAACACCGATTAAGTTCTTGTCCCAATCCCAGTCTGCAGGGATCTGAGGGTCATCTGCATATGAGGTTAGGTAAGGAGAAGGGAGGCATGCATAAGATGCTTGGTGGGGCTGGGTACAACCTATATGGAAGAAACACGCGAGACACACCTTTTAAAATTGCATTATATCTATTAGAATATTGGAATGATGGCCGCCCCATTCAAGGCAATAAAGTAGTTCAGGGCTAATAATGGACTTCTGTCCCAGCCTTCAAATGTTTGTCTTTCTGTCACTCACTTTTTAAATTATATATTCTACTGTTAGTGGGTGGAATGTTCTAAGAGCCTCTGTCAAGGGAGAAAATGTATGAAAACCTACCAAAAAAAATCCATAATTTTAAGCAATGTACGACTGTGGAAGTAATTCACTATTACTATGTTACATCCGAGCAGGTGAACAGGTGAAGGTTTTAGTACCAAACAAGCCATCACACCATGATTGATCACAGAATCCCACCGGAGGTATAGATCTATGGTTCCTAAAATGAGATTAATAGCATTAATTAATCGTTCAGGGTGACCTCAAAGGGCACCTATTTATTGGATGGTTTCATATTTTGGATGAACTGCAGTAAAATCACTTAAAGCATTTGCCTTAAATCTAACTATAGTGACCCACTGGCTGTGCAAATACATAATTTATTAAAAGACCACAAAAATAAAACAAATTCACCATTATTAAGTAAAACGGTAACTATTAAGAGCACGCTAAAAACTGTAGTGATGCGTTCGAGCATCATGTATGTATAGAAACCTAATTTAACTACAAAACATAACTAATGGCTTGCTTACTGCTAGAGAAAACATTTGATAGTAGTATAGCAAAGAAAATAGCTTAATTGCGATTGGATGCGGTTCTTGTGAATTGCAGTTGTCAGTGTGGTCTGTCAGTGGGATGTCTGTGGACAAAATATGTGGCAATAATGGATGGTCAGGAAATAGGTGGCGGGACACTTGTCAGGCATAAAAAACTGTTTTATTAACGCGTAGGTGATCCAGGAACACACTGCCACATCACTTCCTTTTCTGAAGGAGGCGCTATGTAGGGCATGCTGAATACGAGGAAAATCTAGCAGGCAATAAAATATTCTCACTTTGCATTTAAAAAAATAAAAATTACAAAGGGATAACTTTACAATTTATTGTAACAAGTATGTATGTACAAAGAAGCGCAGCACTGGAAGCTGTATAATTTCCCTGCTCAGAATTCCGACTCACACAAGCTCATAACTTCCCGTGCATTTTATTTTAAAAACAAATACATTAACTATTGCTATTTACCAACAAGCTAGACTCCTGGGAACAGGCCGCCCGCAATGAGTGACGCTTTCCTTCCACTCCCAACGTGTGAGAGCGTTTGAGGAGCGACCCCTCTCCCTGTACCCCAATGACGATTTATAGCGCCGTACAATGCTCTACAGTTGTATGCCTAGGTGTGCGCTACAGAAGTATGCTGTATAGATGCTAGATAGCACTGCTGCTTTCGATTGTCAAATACCCTGCACTTACAGAACCTTCTAGATTCCGTGTGAAGGAAAGTGCTACATGTTCGCATTAAAAGAGTGTCAAACTTGAGAGTCTGGAAAGCCAGTCCGGACGTGTCCGAAGACAATGCGTGGCATCATTTGTTACTGTTAATTATGGGCAGGGTGTTGGTTTGGTATTCGGCAGTGTGGCTTTCATTACGAACAGAGAACTTGTCATCTGAGTGCCCATAATAATCTCGTACGTTATGGATCTGTGTGCGTAGCAACCACATGCCTGTGTAATTATTGCAACGAGTAATGAGCAGACATAATACATTTCTCATTCGCACATGCAGGCAGGAGACTTGCTTTACACATTACCATTATGAACTAGCCCATTAGCAGTTCATAGTTGAAATATTTCCTAATAAAGATGACGCAGGAGGGAGGCTGCTGATTGAGGCCTTGATCTTCTATACTGTTGTGCGGAAGCTAGCGCAGCGCCAGGGGCCTAACACAGGCCCCCCTCAGCCCCTGCGGTGCGGGGCGGCCCCCAAGCTCCAGGGGGCCCCCTCAGCACAGTACTCTGGCTGCAGAGCTCCTGATTGAGCCCGGAGGGGGCCCCTCCACATGCCTTGCAGGGAGGCCCCCTCGAGTTTTGTTAAGCCAGTGCGCAGCGCCAATCAACTTTCTTTTACAAAGTGCTTTATGCAAATGAGAGTCGACTGACAAGTCAAAGGGCAGGGGGGAAGTGGTAATGATCTTCCCCCACAGTGAAGAAGGGGTAACACTGGGACAAAGGATGCCCCAGAACGTAAAAATAAACGTCCTGTAAATCCACAGTGGTCAGAGGATCGCCAAGACGTGTCAAGATATTGAGGGGATCACGGTTCGATCCCCAACGCCGGTGGCAGCTCAGCTCTGCATCATGTGGCTCTGGGCAGTAGCTCACTTAATCTCCCCGACGGCCCCAAGCGCCTTGAGACCCTTAGGGGTGATTAGTTTGCGCTTTACAAATACCGTATTGATTTAATTTATTTATCAGGAAAAAGACCATCTTAAATGCCGCTGCTGACATATTCGACTTGAAAGGAGTGAAGCGTTTTCTAAGTATGCGACTCATGATGGGTCCACCACTACAAGAGAACGAAGGGACCCCTGTATCCCTCTTACATGAAGGCAATCGAATGACAACATTCTTCCTCATGAGAGTGTCAATTCCCGCTAGAAGAGTTGACTTTTTCATGGCCCCTCCCAGAAGAGGGTTGTGATGAAACCATTGAGGATTGATGAAAACTTGAATTCCAGTTGACACCCTCCTTACATGATTTGCAGGGTGCGCTGATGCTGGATGTAAGACCGCTGCGGCAAATAAAAATGGAGCAGGAAATCCGTCCCCCATGCCGGAGGAAGACTTGGCATACTCTGGTATTGGGAGGCTGCTAAGGTGTGGAGGAAGAGTTGAGTCTGGGTTTGCGAATGAAAGCGACCATGGGCCTGTCCTCAAAAACTGAACTGCCAAATATTTGTTTGTGCAGAAACTGCTGTTGCTGAGAGTGAAAGAACAAGGAAGAGCATGCTCTGGGAGGTGGATTCCAAAAAGGCAACAACTTATCCTCAGCAAATTGTTTCAATAACTAATCGAATTGTGAACCAAACAACATGAGGCCCAAAATCATCAGGTGAACAATGAGAAAACATTGGAAAGCCTGCAGTTTCCACAGCCACACCTAGATGCGCCGATGACCACGTGCGATAGCCCCAGAGGGAGGTGCAGAAGCACGTAAAAGATCAAAGGTTCTGCCATCCAGAGAACATATTGTGAGCTCTCTGGAGCCCAAGAGTTCAAAAAAGCAAACTCCTTTTCTGCTTCGTCGTAAAGGACCTGAACATCCTTCAAGAGGGTCTTAGAGACATGCGGCATAAATGGTGGTATGGAGTGAGGAGTGGGAAGCAGCAAAAACGTCCTTGAGAGTTGCTCCACCACTGTGTCAGCTAAATCGAAAGATAAACACCTCAGTTGCCAATGGCGACAACATGTTAGGAAGTAAGGAGCTGACCTTTACAGATTGCGAAATTTTATAAACTGGAGCAACAGGAACCTCAGGAAACCAGTTTCCTCAATGTGTTTCTATTCTCAGGTTAAATAATCTTTGATGGCCTTATGCAAAGGCAAAGCATCAGGTGACGGAAGTCCATAGGATCCAAAGAACTTCTTGGGATCTACTAATCTATGAGGAGTAGGAAACTCCAGGAGTTCTCTAAAGTGGATCACTACCTCTAACAGTTGGAAGCCCCGGACCAACTTCTCCCTGTGAGGTACTGGCTCTTGTACTTCCATCTCCTGCTTTTCACCGGGATAAAAAAAGCCCATTCTACAATTTACTGGAGGTCATGAAGGTAAGGGAATTAACAACAGGCTCAGGAGAAATGAAGGGCTCTTCCACATGCCGACATTTCTGGGAGTACTTCGATGGTTGATCATGGCTGTAGCTAAATAGAACAAAAGCCTGCTACTATGGGTGTTTTAAACCTCAGAGGCGCTGGTGGCATTCCTGTTTCTGCGAAACCACCTCCAATGAAGAGAAGGCAGTTAACTTGCCCTCGTCCCTATGTGAAGTGTCACTGGTACACAGACTACAAAATTGGCCCCAGAAGGGGAGCAGGAGCACCAGCTTGTACAAGACTCCATATGGACAGCTTCCCTTTGTGTGCACCAGTCTTTCCCATGCTACAGCACAACAAAACGGATGCCAGTGGGAAGTAGCATTGAAAGCAGGAGTGGTGCTTCACACTCACCTTGACAATCCACACCCTAATCCTCAACAGAAGTGGTAGATACAGGACAGTCAGTCTCCAGAGAATCCTAATCCTGAACAGAAGTGGTGGATACAGGGCACAGTCAGTCTCCAGAGAATCCTAAGCCTGAACAGAAGTGACAGATACAGGACACAGTCAGTCTCCAGAGAATGCTAATCCTGAACAGAAGTGGTGGATGCAGGGCACAGTCAGTCTCCAGAGAATCCTAATCCTGAACAGAAGTCACAGATACAGGACACAGTCAGTCTCCAAAGAATGCTAATCCCGAACAGAAGTGGTGGATGCAGGGCACAGTCAGTCTCCAGAGAATCCTAATCCTGAACAGAAGTGGTGGATGCAGGGCACAGTCAGTCTCCAGAGAATCCTAATCCTGAACAGAAGTGGTGGATGCAGGGCACAGTCAGCCTCCAGAGAATCCTAAACCTGAACAGAAGTGACAGATACAGGACACAGTCAGTCTCCAGAGAATGCTAATCCTGAACAGAAGTGGTGGATACAGGGCACAGTCAGTCTCCAGAGAATCCAAAACCTGAACAGAAGTGACAGATACAGGACACAGTCAGTCTCCAAAGAATGCTAATCCTGAACAGAAGTGGTGGATGCAGGGCACAGTCAGTCTCCAGAGAATCCTAATCCTGAACAGAAGTGGTGGATGCAGGGCACAGTCAGCCTCCAGAGAATCCTAAACCTGAACAGAAGTGACAGATACAGGACACAGTCAGTCTCCAGAGAATGCTAATCCTGAACAGAAGTGGTGGATACAGGGCACAGTCAGTCTCCAGAGAATCCTAAACCTGAACAGAAGTGACAGATACAGGACACAGTCAGTCTCCAGAGAATGCTAATCCTGAACAGAAGTGGTAGATACAGGGCACAGTCAGTCTCCAGAGAAAGACAGGAAAAAACAGGCTAAGCTGTGACGCAGATGGGCTCTTTTGGCAGAGAAGCTGAGGGTCTTTGCATCATAAGAACAAAGGAAGGACTATTCCTTTTTATTAAAGAAAGAAGGAAGAGGAATTCAGAGGAGCGCATTGGTGGAAACACGTTTGCTTTTCCCGAGGATGTAGATTCCCATCAAGAGGTAAGGACGGATGAGGATGAAGTGACATAGAGGTAATCGCAGAAATACACAACAAAAACAAAAGCACAGGAGTCACAAGGGCACTTTGGAGCTATTTACATGCTCAAATGTAACGTGCACCCTATTTGGTTTGTAACCAGCCACCGACAAGTAGTTTACTCTGGTATCAGGCATCACATTTAAGAGCAGAATTTGACCAGAAACAACAGTTCTAAACAGTGACTAGAAAACAAGTAGTACTGTACGAAACATGTCGTAAAGCAGACTCTGGTGTGAGCCTCCATGCAGAAAAACAACCTTAGTTCATTCGAAAGAAAGCTTTTTTCAATACCATGCTGGAGACAGTGATTTTGTGTAAACGTGTATAAAGAGAAGGGTACCTGCACCAGGCTCTCGATGGCATGAAAGCCGCGGATTAAATTCAAGGCCGCGCACAAGAGACTGAGTAGAACAGAAATAATCCCCGCCAGGGTCACAGGTTCCAGGCGCTGATGAGGAGCTGAGAAAAAAACACAGAGCACAATTATGCAGCACTCCTTCTTTTAATTTAGATTATTTAAAAAAATGCCCGACCTAAGTGGTTATTATGCAGAATTCCACCTTTGTTAATTTTAGATTATTCGAAAATGTCATATCGGAAAGGTTAAAGTCCAAACTGCACAAGAAATTGAATTCATTATTTAAACAAGGAAGGCATCGGCTATGCACTCTCATTTGAGTCAGATAACACTAATACACAAAGGGCTCGAATGACAAAGGGTATTTTGGCTGTAAACATAGGTTTACAGTGAAAAATGTCTGGGATTACGCTCGCAAGACATTCATAAAAGGGCACCTTACAAGTGTAAACACATTTTCACAAATGTAAGTGCACACCAGGAGTTGCTCCCACACAAGGGGGGTGAAGTGTAGCTCTATTATGTGTGTGTATCCTTGTGAGTTTGTGTATGCCCAAAAACATGTCTTTGTGAGCATTCACAAACTGCTCTCTGACCCTTTCCCGCCAAAGAAATGGGTGGGGGTTTACTCTAACAATGGGCTAGAATAAAACCCTTTCCAGGATGGGAAGGAAACCAGAGGTTATAGGAAAACAGGGTGTGGCTTAAAAAGGGGAGGAGGAAAGGGGAATGTGGGGTGGGAGGGGATTTGGGGGCCGGGAGTTTATTTCCCCTGAAGGAAATAAGAAAAAAGTCCAATTGCACTTGCGCCATGGCTTCCGATTGTCTCAGCTTTTCCAGACATTCTACTTGGAACATTACACCCCTGCCCAGGAGTCCATGTACAGGTCTGATGTACAGCTTTTATCTGCAACCCAAATGATGACTTTGTCACTGTATGAGACACCCTTTAAAAAGGTACAAAACCATAATTCCACACTACATATAAAGTATGGGAATGAGAATGCAGCTACAATCACATAAAGGCCGGTGACCTGATTACGGCTGCTATGAGGAAGCAGAAGACCAAAGACATCCGGGGGGTACACCAGGGGTACACAGGAGTTGATGAGGATGAGAGAATCTCTATCAGCCACTTTATTTTGAACTAAAAGCACCTTTAGAGGACCTTATCAACTACACCCATAAGAGATCCCTTATAACAATGGTTGGCAATGGGGCAGCGCCGCCTTCACGCTAGAATTACAACTGGGGCAGGATCTGTAAGCCAAATCGCCTTGTGTAAGAGAAGCTGTAGCAGACAATGTAGTAGCAGAAAACACCATGGGCTTTGACTAGACACTGACGATAGCGCTACCATGACAGCATGGAAGCAGGTTTAAGAAAGCTGCACTAAAGATGCTAAGGGTATCTATACATTGTTGTCCCAGCTTAGGGAATCAGAAGAGCTCTATGGAGAAGAGGGGGAGGGGAAAGACCCTTACAGTGCTTTTCGTAGCACCTCCGTAGAAACTTCTTTCAGGGAGAAAGGATATTATTAGCATTGCTGAGGCATGTGGAACCACGTGGGGTATTTTTTTGGGGCAATACTGGCTTTGAATGTGAAGCGACAACAGGGGGATAAGGCTCAGCCAGTCAGGAAGGGCAAGAAGTCTTTAAGGTTCATGGGTGATAGGCAGGGTTTGTTAGTACTTGCGAGGAGGAAGAACTCGGCTTATGTTCCATTCAGTGTTAGGTAGAAAATTCACCTTCATGATTAAATGAAAGCAAAAGGAGATCTAAGGCAGTGAATATCAAGGACTACTCAAAGATTTAGGCAGTGCCAAGTACCGTCAATGCGTGTGAATTCCGTGGCAGGCAAAAGAAAGTCCAGTTATTTCAGAAAGGGATGGGGATAGGATAGAAGCATGGTGGACTCAACAGGTAACGGGGAAGAGAAAGTGTATACGGGGAACCATGTGGAGTAACTGGTGATGGTGCCCATGAATGATGTGAACCAGGCTAGGACTTTCTTCCCTATGGGCAAAGGAGATGTAAGAACGGAGAGCAGAGCTGAGTGATAGACTTGTTGAAAGCTAGCAAAAGGTCCAGGAATACTAGCGGGAAGGAATCAGAGTTGTTGAGAATACACTGGCCATCATCCACTGCTTGCATGGTAGGGAATCAAGTACTGAAACGAAATAAAGATGTCAGGCTGAAATGGCTGCAGCAGACTGCTGGGGTCTGTGCATGCATGAAGTTGAATGGTTATTGTGATATGTAGAATATTCTCAAGAAAGAGAAGCTAGGATGCTAGAACAGTAGTCGGAATGCTCGTGGACAATATTAGATTTCTCGTGTTGGGCTATCAGTAGGATTTTGCTGATTTTAAATGGAGAAAGAAAGGGATGTAGCAATGTTGAAGATTGGTGTGAAGGATTAGTTTGGCAAACTTTTCATTATATCGGAGTGTAGAATGTTGTACTATGTTGTATATGGTGGTTCTGAGGGAGGCGTCGATGTATGTGAGATCAGTGGAGAGTAGGGATTGAAACTCAGTCCATCTGGGTATGTGCTGTAGGGGTTGGACATGGAGTTTATGCTTGACACATTCAGTTTTGATATTGGCGACGAATAATTAATTTATTGATGCTGCTTTTTCTGGTAAGTGCTGGATGTTTGCTTGTTGATAGAAGTTTTAAAGTGTGAAACTGTTGAACAGGACCCTACTTTCTTTGTTTATTGAGAGGAGTGAGGGAAGAGGTGAATTAAGATGTGCTGTAGTGACTTTCATGTCTGCAGAGGTCACTCTTGCTTTTGATCAGATTCTGAGAGTTCCAGGGAGGAGAGAGTTTGAATTCAGTAGTTTTAACTGTGTGGGTGAATGCAGATCAACGTTGAGGCAACACATAAGGTTAAGCACATATAGTGTGCTACTGGCTTCAGGGGTAGGTGCAGGACTGATTGTTTGGGTTATTTTATCTTCGAAGAGCTGTTCTGCAGAGATGTTTTCTACTCACCTGAGAGATGCGTTGTCTTTTTTTGTTGACTGGACCATGTGGGTATTGAATGATGGTTTGAGAACAGAATGGAAAGTAGTCTGAACCGCCTATTAAAATTCATTTATGGCAGGTAAATATGGGGAAAAGCGTTATGGTGAGATCCAGTGTCTTTTCTTTCATTTAATTAAAGGCCGTGGCGTCCTTAGAGATTCTGATGTGTTGAAGATGTTTTCTTTTACATTCGTAAAGCATAGACCGTATGAGAGGTGGAGGTCTCAGCAGAACAGGTTAGGCGTGTGGGCCATGAGCACAGAGGTTATGAGGTTTGGCATTTTCATTTCCATCTTGGGGCTGCAATCGAGAGAGCAGGGAAGGATATTGTGTCAACAGATGCAAAGTGAAATGGTAAGACTGTGAATGAGCTGACAAAAGCTAACTGTACTTGACCATGTTAACTTACAGACAATAGCCACTCCATCGATTTTTGAATGATTTTATGTACAGTGAAGAAACAATGGGGAAGCATTAGTGGACTATGGGTGTTACAACAGCGATTAGCGAGGTTGGTTGATCTGACAAAGCAGGTATGAAGATTGGGTGCACTGATAGTATCTGCAGGTCTTTGTTGAAATCCTGAGAGGGAAATTGCTTAATGTTATAACATAATGAGTATAATACATTGTAAATACATTTTTAAAAAAAATCTATTTTATAATGTCAAATGTAAATATTAAAAAAAACAGGGAACACAGACTCCGCGGTGGCCTACCATAAGGCTGCAAACTCCTGTAAAACTGTCCCCTACAGGATGGCAAGACCTAAACACTAGGGTGTTAATTATCTGTAATAACATTCCTGCATATTAACTACCATGGACCTTCACTTTGGACGTAGGTGCTGAAAGCGCGTGAAAATTAATGCTTGCTCCTTCACCACTGTAATCGGTCAGTGTCATGTTTAATTCAATTTTCTCAACAAGCTGTGATCCTCAAACACTCTAACCTGAGGTCTCCTTGAGTAAAATAATACAGTTCATCACCACCCACCCCCCTCTTGGCCCTCCCATAAACCTTACCGCTAATATCCTCTTAAAATTAATTTTATAGTCATTCAATATTTCAATATTGCGAGCAAGTTAAAGCACTGCATTAGGAACCAAATCAAGCCCAAAATGAAATGCAGGCAAACAGGGATATCCAGTACGCTTAAGTTCTCACAATAAACGAGAAAGGATTTTTTTTCCTGAATCAGATATTTAGAAAGAAAAGTTTTAAAAACATGCGCGTTATTATTTTCCTCACAATATATTGAGTATGAGAAACCAAAAACATTAAAATCCAGTCAGTCAGAAATTCTAATGGAGAGAGAGTGTGTGTTATAGAAAGGTAGCTTTCATGAAACGTTGACAAAAGCTAGCTTTTATTTTCTCAAAATAACATTCCTAACATTTAAATCAGAGTGGTTTAGATTTGGTATTCAAAAACAGGTTTGGACGAGCGCTGTAACAAAACGCAATTGATTTCCATAGGCACTTTTTAGGTCTCGACCTAGCGACGCAGCGCGAAGCGCTGTCGCTAGCGAGACTAGCAAGACTTATTGTTGCTGACTTGCTTCGGAAGGGAGACAGGAGCTGTGCACGCGCACGACGGACTGGAAATGTGAACGCGCCCGTGAACACGCACTGTGCACATCTCCTGTCCCCCTTCCGTCCTCGCCAGCCGCAAAACATGAGCTGTGCACGCATAATGAAATCTACAATCCCCGAACCACACGTGATAAAACTATATATGAAAAAAATCAATAATGTTTAAATTCAAATTACAAATACAGCCGGCGACACGCTCCTGAATGAAGTACAGGTTCACACTCGCTCACGTCAAAGCCTTAACCTCTTGGACACAGAGGGCAGCCACGCTGACCGGCAGCAGCTCACCTGGACGTGTCAGCAAGTCTCCCCGACACAAGCTGCAGGAGGACACTGAGTAACGCCGTCCAAGCAACCGGCTCCATGCCTGCGGCCAGCCACGAAGTTTTGCAATCAAAACACTTGTCTTTCCGCATTGTTGCAGGAATCCCCGCGCTGCTCTCTGGGAAGTAGGTTTGGAAAGGGGCTCCGTCGCGAGCTCGCCTCTCTCTGGTGGTCACTGCATTGGCTGTGCAGCCCGGCGGCACGCTGAATGACTGGCTGTCAGTCGGGGGCAGGCGCCGTCTTCTCTTATTTCGCCTTTGGCGGTGTTGTTTTTCTCCTCTTTGCCTCTCCCCCTCTGCTGCCTGTCAGCAGCTGCCCCAGCCTCTGCTTGAATTCTTCGGCAAGGCTGTCCCTGCAGCCATTAATGACCGCGCCGTGGGCTCCGCGGGCCGGGAGGGGACTTAGTTTTTCACATTTAATCCCGAGCGCGGCGCCCGCTTCAGGGACATCGCGCTCTTTCTTTTTTTTTTTTTTACTTTATTGAGCGTGGCGCCTGTTTCACGTACACCGCTCTCTGAAATGCAATAGGTGTTGCTTTTCGTATTGTAAATGACAATGCCTGTTAATTCTTTTATAATAGGCATTGCCATTTACAATGCCAATAGCTCCAAAACTCGCAGTTGCGAGACCTATTGCATTGTAAATGCTTCTTAAGTGGGTGAGGTAGTTCGTGCCTGACTCTGTCCCCTAGACATCTCTTCCCGCACTCTGTAGGGGGCGTTTCTGACAGTTTAAAGAGCAACGGACTAACAACGCCGCCGCCGCAAGATGCTACCTCAAGGCGCGCACTCAAACCAATCAGGTGCAGGCCAGGGGTGAGCAAGCAAATAAAGGCCCAAGCGAATTAAGGCGCAAGCCAGGCTTGAGCCAAAATGTCTCTCTGTCTCCAACCAGGGTCTCACTTGAAAGGTGAGACACAGACGAACAACGGGACGGATTTCCCTTAAAAATTGGAGCCAGAGATATTAGTTTTTACAATTCCAGTTACGTTTGACTTTGCACTATGGAGAACAACGCAGGTGTATCAAGGTATGTAGTTTGCACTACACTAATATTGAAGCAAACAATTTTCCTTTGCTCTCTTGCCTTTTTGTGATTGACTCATACTGGGTTTTAATAACTTGTTTGTCTCTTTTATTGAGCACAGCAGACTGATGTAATTCTTCAAAGTTAACTATGCCCATATCATGGCCATTTCAATCAAAACCACAGACAGACCGAAGACCATCTGAGTATAAAACCGGAGGTCTAGGATCAGTCCCGTGGGGACAGTGAGTGATTCTAGACAAACCATTAACGGCACTCTGCCTCATTTTCCAACCCTGCAAAATTTGAGAAAACCTCCACATGATGCAGCGCTACACACAAACAAACACGTTTCTATATGGCTTAATGAACTGTACCTTTCTATATATACTACATTCTTGACTTTTTGTGTTCACCAACCATGTAATTTATGGTTTTCCTACTTAGCAAGAGCGACAGGGCATTCTTTCGCAAATCTGTCTAAGTTGATGAGAAGGAATACATTTAAATAACATTCACTTTATGCAAAAGTGCAATCTACTTTAGTGCAATGAAACCATTATTAACAAGCATTGGCATAGCCAATAGGTCTCGCTTTTGGGACCTTATAAGTATTTAGTAATGCAGCACTACCAGCTCCAAGGTTGCTTATAAATAACCAGCAAAGGGATGAGGCATAGTAAGGGAAGGTGTTGTACTCGAATCCTTTCCTGCACTGTTGAATGTTTTTAGTACTGACTAATCTGGTCAAAAACACTGCACACAGGCTCTTGGTGCCACAACCACAGGACCTAAACCTTATCAGGTTAAGGAGCATGTTTTAAAAAAATAGTTTTGAAGTGCCATAGTCTCATAACAAAAATCTTGGACATTTAGCTCCTATAAGTGTTTAGCCATGCAACAGTTGATGTTGTTGCACCAAGGATATTGTGCTGCATAACTAAATACTTATAAGGTCCCAAAAGCGAGACCTATTGGCTATGCCAATGCTTGTTTACGCAGTTAAAATGCTGCTTGTAAATGAAGACCGCCTAGACATGTGACAAATAAGCAAGGTCGCACTTCCAGGCAATCTTCATTTACAAGTCTTTGGAAGGGCATTTACGCCCCCGTCGGGATATATAACCAGGGACGCCTAGGGGGAAGCACCCCACACCTTAAAGACCTACGCTATAACCAATGCAGACCTACTGTAATGAGCATAAGGTTTCCAACTAGGCATAGTGTGTAACAGAACCACTCTTTCAGTGGAGGCACACAACTTCTGCCCAATCCCTTGCTGTATTTAAGAGAATCAACATGCAGGATTACCCATAGCCCCTCTAGTAGCGCTTCCTAAATCTTTTTTTCTGTTAACCACAAAGTCATCAACACCTGCTGATCTAAAAAGCACAGTATTGCCCACTGTGCCAGTCAGATTGTGCTTATTTTTAACAGGAAGGTAAGGGTGCTTAATAGCAGGCAGGTGTACTTGGAATGGGTGTAAAACTCCTCTTCACTTTGAATTCACTATAGGAAAATAAGCTTTTTATTTGTGCAAAGAAAGCGTGTCTGTTGCCTTTACATTACTGGAACAATAAAACATGGCTTAGAATTTACTGCCTCTACTTCAGAACAGCAGTGTCCATGTGTATTGTATTTTCCTTTTCTATAAACGGTTCCATTTATAAGCATAGGCAGCCCAAAAATTATTTCAACGTTCTCGACCTCTTAAGGTGGTTACAATCTGACCACTCTATACACTCCAAATTCATAGGGCAATGATAGCCAAAAACAAGTTTAAAATCATATGTAATAAACATCTCTTTCCTAACCCTGAGCAGAGCTGTTTTCACTTTAAATTTCTTCTGTCAAACGCTTCTGGGAATATCAATCCCCCAAACAATGGAAGCTCTTTTCTGGATTTACATAAAGAGGCCAATTGACTTTTCTGCACACAATTTCCCTAGCAATAAAGAAAGTGGCGGCGAACAGCAAAGCCTCAACATTTATATTATTCAGTTAGCAAATTCATTCTGCATCACAGATGCCCAAAATATCCGTTTTATAAAGCACAGCCATGCAGGCCACGTTGATTTCCCAACTTAGAATGTTTGTGTTTTTTGGACATGACTTAGTTTGAAAGGTCGGGAGCCCTTGCTCAATGACTGACATTAAGGCTTATTGACTGTTGTACAAATTTGGAAGAAGGTTGGATTGTGAGTACTCTTTGGAAAACATCAGCATTTCTCAGGAGGATCACACTAGGACTTAAAAGGCAATACGTAAAAAAACAGCACATCATTCAAACAAAAGATACAAAAAGTACAGACAAACTCAGCACACAACAAAACATTTAGAAATGTACCCGCGGACATTAAATTGCAAATTCATTATGCAAAACAACTTTCACCAACACTATGATAGGGACGACAACTAGACCTTGTTGTTGTCAAAGACTTGTTCTACAGTTAGGATTAAATACAAAAATAGACAGTCTCGGAGACCGAATACTCCGCCCTTAGAAACTCTGAACTGGTAAAAGAATTATACAAGTCAACTGAGCAATGTATTAAACATTCAGTGTAAGCCTAGTTCACAATCTACGCAGACCTCTTCTAGAAAACGTAGTTTAAAGTATTTTAAAACGCGTTACCTTGACATGGACTCATGCAAACCGTTTGCATTTCTAAATAGGGATATGCTTCCACACAGGAATAAATCTTATTCAAGAATGAGAGCAAAAAATATTTTTTGCGCACAGTTACAGAACACTAATTTCTTCTATACTGTCGCTGTCCATGGTCAATGTCTTTTTGGGGGCGGGGTGGCAAGAATCCTTTTGATTAGGTCTGTGGTTCGTGCATCGACCTGCTCATATAGAATCTTTGACAGGCGTCATAATGGACCAATGTCCGGGGATAAAGATTCATTCTGTTTGCAATTATCTCAAGCCAACCACTTGACTTAATTTGTCGTGGTAAAGACTATTCTTAAAGAACCTTTAACATGTAGGGTCATAATGCCTTACAGGGGAGACAACATTTTTCAAATCTTGACACCAATACAGCACACCAAAAAGGAATAACGCAAAAATAATAAAGCGTCCGCTAGCATCAGGATCAATAACATACATCGCCTAAATTAGCTACACCCATAATAAAAATAAATAAAAAATGTAAATCAAGATATATAACTTAGCAGCATTAACACGCGGGCTCAAGCGAGGATTAAAACATGCAATGTAAATCACCCACTAACTCGGGTTTCCCAATACCAAAATGTAACACGCTAATTTGGAAAAGATAGTATTAAAACAGGAATCAACTAATTAACCTGCCCTTAAAGTCTGTAATACCCTGACCTTCGTTCGTACTCATTTGAAACACGTGTACTTTCAGAAGAAAACACAATATCTCACTGGGGCAATCAAGGCTGGTATGAAAAACGTGAAGTCGCGTAACGATGTGAAGCGATTAAACCAGAATTGGAGTCGAAGAAACAATTGCTACAGAATTTTCTGTTTTGGTAATATGCAAGTTGTGCAATGAAGTTACTAACGTGATAGGCTACTGGAATAGGACACAGCAGACTACCATCGAGTTCAAACTCTTCGTGTTGAATCGCTTAAAGATATATAGCCACTGAGCAGTTAGTGAGACGTCACGAGCGTCAGGTCAGGTGACAAACAGCATGGAGTATCTAACAAATGAAAACAAACCGTTTGCTTTTGGTTTGGAGATGAATCTATTATGGTATGCGATTTTTATTCGTTTTATATGCACTTAAAACGTATGACTGGACGTGACTAACAGCAACTGAACTACTACAACACACTGGCTGGAACTTTTAAAATTCTATGAAATATTAATCGGATAATCACAGCACAATCCCCTCACGATCGAACACCTTCTAGAAAGAAGTGTGTCTGGTCTGTTGTAATGACCAACAAACTACGGAAAAGTAAGTGAATAAGTCACAGCTTCACGTCAAAACAAGAGACATAAGGCATACAAAAGCAGCTTAACTCCGAAAAAGAACTACGTCGTTTGTGTTCGGGCACCACAGCTTAAATTTACGCATCTCACTAACCCACTGGCGACAAGTTGTCAACGGGACATCATCTAAAACCACACAGAACGCACATATGAGCCATGCAACCAAGTTAGTAAAGAGTATTTACTTAACAGGCCCAGTGTCCCCCTCGAAAAACAAATCCATTAAACAGTCGTGATCACGACAGTTCCAGCAAATACAAGGGCAGGACAGGTACGATGGTAACGTACAGAGAGAATAAAAGGTCAGCTGTCACTGCCTCTGTGATGGCAAAGGACGAGCAAACACAATTAAAAGACCCCTTTCCCAAAGGGCAACACTTCAGCCGTCAAGCCTGGTTGGGGGGCTGCGCATGAGTGTCGCCAACCTCTGTAGAAGGCAACACCACACAGAAGGCCTGAAGCCCAACCGGTGAAGGCCTGGACCCACACCCTCTCCATTCCCATGACAGGTTCCCAGGGGCGCGCACAAAAGCTGCGCAAGGGGCCAATCACCGCTCTGGACAGCGACGCCACTGAAAGAGCGCTGAGGCCACTGCCCGTCCCTTCCCACCTCCCGGGTCACAGACACAAAAGACCAAGACACTATGTGCTTCACCTGACAGAAGCGCTGGCAGTACTCGCTGGCCGCTTTCTCTGCAGGCTCCTCGCTCCGCCGCAACGCCTCTTCTAGCACTCTCAGCCGCTCACCGAGCCCCGGCGGCTCCCCGGGGCGGCCGCCGCCACTCTCCTGCTCGGCCTCCTCGTCCGCCATCTTCACACCGCGCTCCGTCGCATACGCACTCTCCGGCGGGTCACGTGCGAGGACAATGCCACGTCGGGGGAGGGGAAGGAGTGAGGCGAGACGGATCACGTGACGTACAGCGGCGGAGAGCACAACTTGGCGCGCGGGGGGGGGAGAAGGCGGTTTAGAATGGCCTGAGACTGGCACAAGGCCCGCCCCCGACAGAAAAGACTGCCGAGTCACGTGACTAAGAGACGTCTGGGTACATTTCAGCTGCTTCTGTTCGTGAAGGGTCACTTGCTGGTCTCGCTGCCAGAAAAGGTTGGTGGGCTACCCCATTGTCCAAAAGGTGGCACTTCATGGCAGCATATGAAGACATTTGCCAAAGCCTTCCTTCATCTTTAACTGTCCCAGGAATGACGTACTGTGTGTTTTCTCACTCCCGCAAGTTCACTGGCTAACTATGTAGGAGTTCAAGCATAGGAGGAAACGAGCGAGCGCGGCAGCCTGCTCAGCTGACCAGACGCTCGTGCGTCATGGCCTTTTCCACGCACGGCAGGCATGTGTTTCCAATTATCGCGCCCGCGTCTGGGCACGATAATGGGAAACAGATGTCGGCCCTGCGCGCGAAACCGCCCGAAAAAGGCCATGACGCACGAGCGTCTGGTCAGCTTTTGAAACTCCCTAACTATAAGTCTCGCAGAGCAGCGCTTGCGCGCTACTCGAGGCTCGACCTAAAAAGGGGGCTATTTGTTAATTTCATGATGGTATGCCATCTTTTGCACAGCAATGGGCCTTTCGATGGCTCGACTCAGAATTTGACTCTTAGTGGAAAGCTAAACCTTAGTTTCTGCTATGGCTCAGCTCCTCCTATGAATGTTGTGGCTTGCTCACTGCTAGGTTAATGGGCCTTGGATTTCTAACACATGACGCTAGCCATGTGTTCAGCAACAATACTAATGTGAATCTTTATTCTGTTGCAAAAGGACTGGGATGTCATAGTTACTTGAGTTTTAGGATTCATTTAGGAACATTTGAAAGCCATCACAACACAGCAATTTCGTTTTGGTGGGGCAAACGGGCAGGAAGAAGTTAATACTAGCTTGTTTTATAAAGCGCTTCATAGCACTTCTCTGCTGATTCTAATAACTGTAAAAAAACAAAAACGTCTGCAACTTTTAATGCAATGGCGCTCGACTCACCATTCTCCTACGAATAATTACGAATAGAGTAATTCAGAATGTTGTTCTTGTATTAAGCAGCCTCGGCCTAAGGCTCACGGCTGCTTTCAGCAACCAGTATAGGAGTTGTACATTTTAGAGCGTGCTATAAACCAGAGCAAAATAAATACAAAGTCTAGTTAATCTAAGTTACCATAAACAGTAAAGAAATACTTTCTAGAAAAGCAATACAGTAGGGTGTGACCGCCATCTCACCCTCACAATCTTCCCTTGGACATAGTGAACGAAAATAAACAGGAACACAAATATGCCGTACAGAAACAAGCATTGGCAGAGGCAATAGGTTTGCAGCTTGGACTCGAGCGTTAACAAAGTCAATAAAAACTAGGTCCTGCAGAACAAAACAATTTGAAAAACGATCTTTTTTTATATGCAAGCATGGATGAGATAAAGAATAGGATGTCTGATGAAAGAGAGTACTTTTAAATCCCCTCGAGCATTCTACTGGAGGTAGGATACATACATACACCCAAACAGCTAAAAGAAAGGTGACAATAAAATACTCATGAGGGCTGATGCAAGATGTGGTTGCCATTGTCTCAAGTCAATGGTTAAAAGTTGCTGAGCCAAAAAAACAATGGCTGAATACATTCATTAGGAGTACGCACAGAATACAATATGTTCTCAATTAATTCTATTTCAAACGAAACGTGGATATTTACCCAGCTCGATGCACTTGAATGGACATTCCCAGCAGTAACCGCTAGATGGCAGCAAGTTGACGGAGAATAAACAATTTATAACTTAGGACATTGTAATAAGACAAACCACTGATTAACCTTTAAACAATTTTTCCAGGAGAGGGAAATCTGTGACAGCAGCATTTCTCTGTAGTTGTTGGTTGTACAGCTGTTAGGTGGAGGTCGGAAAACTCATTTTGCAAAATATGCCAATTTGAATTGTCAGTGGGGCGGAAGGGTCATAAGGCTACAACATTACTACCCTCCTTCATTCATTGTAACTACTACATTTTCCATGTATTCATTATGCTAGTAATATGGAGCCAGTCGACTATAACCCTTTAAGTGCTGAGGGGTTTACCACCAAAGTCCTGAGCCCTTTTTAATGTTTGGGCAGTTTGCGCTTACACCCTCATGACATTCCCCCCCCCCCCCCTCCAAAAACCATCCTGGCCAAATATGTGTAATTTTCCTACACGCGTTGGGGGTTTGTAAATTTACCAATAATACGTGTTTTTCCATCCCATGTGCAAAAAAGGGTGGCTGCGCTAAGACTGCCCTCTGACCAGCCTTTCAACTTTTTTACACCACCGTTTTTTGCAACTATCTAAGCTGTGGTCAATATTTCTTTTTGCAGTTTTTCTCAACTTCATGTTTTTAGGGGAAAGAGGTGTGAAATCCTTGGGTAAACCCAGAAGTATGTATATTTTAAAAAAAAACTTTAAAAAAAACTCACACAAACGTATGAATTTAGCAAGGGGTCAAATGTCAAATCATTCAAGGTTTTCCTAAAAGAAAGTACTTATTAAATGAAATAAAACAAGCAGTGGCATTGCCAATAGGTCTGGCTTACGAATTAAAGTGCCTTTTGTGTCATTAATGAGTTTAGACACTTCATAAGTCTTCCATCATACAAGCACTCTGTTCCTCTTCCATCCACGGACTCATTCTTGTATTCCCTCCGACACAGCTACACTAAAAGACACACAAACTCAAGAACTACAAAATAAATTAAAGAAATACACGTAGAAAGAAAAATATGCAGTCGTCTAAACGAGGGGGCCTACGTTTGCAATAACAAACTTAAACATAGCAGTGGTTGTCGGTCTCGCAAGCAATGGTACTGGACACAGTCTATTGTTATTGTAAAGTTCCTGCATGGCTGCCACACTTGGAACCAACATGTTTGTTTGAAATGGTAAAACAATGATATACTATGGATGTCAGGAGGAGTTTGGTGTGTTGCTAATCACTCGTGTTCATCTTCATCTCCAACAAGTGCTATAAGATTGCCAAAAAGTTTTTTATTTTTTTTATTTTTAACTCTGTGTGACTTTTTTTTACTCCTAACTGGGACCCCTCTTACGGAGACAATTGACACCTTTCCCTATACAACTCTATGCAGGTGGCACTGCCGCTACTGGAAGGAGTCGCTCTTTCCTTCAGCAATCAGGTGGAAAGACTGTGGGCTCCGCAGCATTAAGACCAAACGCTGAAAAAACAGCATTTGAAGGGCTCTGTACAATAAGGCTACGTAAAAACCTTGTTGAATTAATCTATTTCTCTTATTGCAACGTGATTTTTGCTGGTGCCTTTTGATTTACATACAAACACAGTCACAAGTTCCTAAATGTCACATTACTGGTTACTAAACACCATAAAAAGGATTCCTCTTTTCATAACATGGCACATAGAGTATAGCAATTTTAATTAAATCTTAAAAGTGGTACGTACGTACGACAAAAAAGCATACAATTAAAGTTGGGTACAAAAGAAGGCGAATATTGTTACAGTACATTTCAAACACTGCTTCCTCTTACGAGGACCAGGGCAGACAGGCCACTACACTGCTATGTGCTCAGTATGTTGTCATCCGAAAACAGGATAATTGAAGACAAAGGAAAATCAATATTAGTCTCTGCTACCCATGCCGACAATGAGTGCAGTGCACCACGCGTAAAACATTTTGCTTTGCGCAGTGAAGTGTAAAGGTGCAAACAATGGAAGTAATGAACCGTGCTCCCGAAAAGCAGGAGCGGTGTCAAACGGGGTACTCTGCACTGAACAACTCCTGCAGAAAGGCTTTCAAACCCAGACTGGTAGATCCAAGGCAAATGGGGAAAAAACTGTTTTCTGCCTTCCAAGGTCATTTTACTTCTGTTCGATTTTTTTTTCGTTTTCTATCAGCCTGTCTGGTGCCTGGAATAACATTCAAGCAGAAACTACGCGATTCAAAGAAATGTGAGGTTGCCCAAGAACAATGGGAAAAAAACGTAATAAAAATCCAGATAACATTTTACAGATGCTATATTTTTGTGTCTACTTTTGTCATTAAGGGTGTGATATACTCCAGAAAAGTAAAAGTGTAACTGAAATGTAAAACAGAAATATGTTTCTTGTAATGTATCCTTTCTTTGCATTGAATTCAGTTAGCTGCTTTACTTATTCTGCCCATATCCCTTATTTGTCATCATTCGGTCGCTCTTGGCTCTTTTTTTCTTCCCTTTTTAGGTCTCGCGTCTAGCGTTGCAGTGCGCAGCACTGCTCGCACAGTGCGCGCCCTCTTGTATGGGCTTTAGAAAGCTAACCACACGCTCGTGCGTGTGGTTTTGCTTTCGGAAGCCCACATTGGCTGTAGCGTGCTTTTTTTTTTAAATAACGGCACGCAATTGGGCAAAGGCGGGCGCATGTCCCGCCTTCGCCTCGCTGCCGCGCTCCCTTTCCCCCCCCCGCTCTTCTGTGGTGCGCGCGCACCACTGGTTTCGATTCCCGTGTTGGTTTTGATTCCGTGCTTGTTAAAGTTTGTCAGAGGCTTGGGCGCATGCGCTAAGTGCGCCCGTACATCCAGTATCTGCGCTGTACAGACATACTTTGAATCATATATGGAGACGGGTGCTGCCCAAGAAGGGATCATTGCTTAGAAAAAAAAACAGTGGATGTCTTTTTTCTGGAACACGTACAGTGTTTGAGCTGCCAGATTGGCATTATCAGGGGGCAACTGGTATCGTCAATAGGTGTAAGGACCCCCCTCTCACCGAAATAGCGCAGTCAATTTGTTTCTAGTTTCTGTCATCCTGCAATTTTACGTGGAAAACAAGTCTGCGTGGTTCCAAATGGTGCAATGAGGAAATAAAATACCAGGGCTGCGTGAGCCCTTCTGTCCGGCACTCGGCGGTACAAGGAGAGCATGTCATAAAATAAGAAGAGTAGTGCCCTCCACAAGCAGCCTTTGTATTCTCTCAGTGGTGAATGTACAACGGCGGGTGACCCTGTCCGGGTGACACCGGTCTGACTTCCGTAGCCGGAAGGTGTCAGGTGAAGGACACTGCAACAACCTCGGGCCGCACGTGCCGTTCTGACTTGGACCACCGAGGCACGGAGTTTGGTGACAGTTGCTTGATTTCGTGGCGCTTTGAAACCGGCATTCGAACTCCGCAACGTTGTCCCTCTCAAGATTATTCTACAGGCTGGAACCCAATATTACATACACCAATTGTGGCAATTTCGCTGCACTTATTGTGGATTACATTTCTGTGTGATGAAAATAACAGTAGCTTTTACTTCGCAAGGTTGATCGACGAACGTATCACACACTCCATGAGTTCGTCATTTTAACTTTTATTTTGCTCTCATACACACGTCAGTGGTTTGTCCGTGATTTACATAGCACCAGTTGCGTTACATGAGGACATATTCATTTTTGTTAGGCACGGGGAGATTAAGTGATTTGCCCAGAATCACAGGATGTTCAGCGTCATTGCTGAGACTCGAACCCAATTCACCACATTTGAGGTCGACCGCCCTAGCCTTCAGGCCACCTCCTCTCCCCTATGACATTCCAGGGTCGTAGATCGCAGGGGCAGATTGAAACAAGGGGTCTGTGTATGTCGCCTCCCACCTCCTGCATTGCAAGGGTTCTAAATTACCTAGACGGCTTGTGCGCTTATGTGCGCCATTATATGAAATCGAGTTGGTCTTGGTTACAGTTCCAGCTTGTTAGTTTTCACTGCACCCGTTTCTCGTGTCTGTATTATGGGACATGCGGAATCTGCGTACAGCTGAGTTTTCATCGGGAATACTACTGGTGAAATGAAGTTTTGAAATTAGGCTGTTAGTCACAGATGCCAAATCCAAAATGTTACCTGAATCGATTTTAATTTTTGCTACAGTAAATTATTAGATGCCCCCTAATGTTATATGCAGACAGTTACTCACATCTAGTAGAAACCAATGGCGATTATTTGGCGTAAAAATGGTGTGGAAGCGTAATTCACGGAGCACGTGAATGCTAATTCCTTATTTGCGTAATGTTGTTACACAGGATGAATGCGCCGGCATGTTTAACTGCTGCACCAGGCATATATGCCACCGATTCATATTTACTGGTGCAATCTCCTTTTGTTCAAGCTATTTTAATATTAATCACCTTTGATATCTCCCTTTGCCTCTAATGAAATATCCCTTCTCCTTTCCAACCGCAGATCTTCACCTCCCAAAGGCGGGAATGTATGTATTTTTGTTTTCAAAGGATAATGTAAGCAAAGTCACAATGAGAGGCCGGAAACAGACTGTACACAGGGTTTTTTTTTTTATTGAATAGGGACGGCTTCTGCCCCGCCAGCACCTTTTTAGGTCTCGATCTGTGGGGTTCATTGGAGGCAGCTGACCCAGTCGAGCTCTGTAAGCGCGGGGCCGCCATGTTCTTCCATTGAACTTTTATTGCCTTTCGGACCCGCCTTCTCCCTTGTTATGCTGACTGTTGCAAAGGATCCGCTCGGGGTCTTTATTCTGGTATCAGGGTGAGTGGCATCTCTTTACTTTTTTATACTGGTCCCTCAGAGCGGGTGGCTTACCGAGGTTGTCGTCTTATAAAGGTGGAGAAGGTATATCAGGGTGTAGATGTACCACTACAGGTAGTAGCGACTTAATGTTGCAGATACAAAGCATTGTTTTAACGGTATGTGTGTGTTAGTGTCATAATGTGGAATGTGATATCCGGAGGAAAGGGGTGAAGTAAACGTGGATTTTAGCTGTGTGTCTTGTAATCTCGATGTCATGATGTGGCTGGTACTTTTCAAGTTCTTATGTATGTATTGTGGTGTGTTCTGATCTGGTGTATGTTGTGGTGTGAGTTGCTGGGGGTGACTGCAGATCATGGAGAGTGCCAGGGTGTCTGCTTTAAATAAAGGACGTGGGTTAAGGTGATTACATTATTGTGGTCGTTAATTGCTGCAGACAACACCACATTGTGATGCTGTTAGCTTTAAACAAAACATATTTGCCATTTGTCCATGAGAGTGAGGGCAAATGAATGTACGGCACTTTGGAGGAAGTTTGGGCTCATCAGAATACATTTTTTATTTTCAGTTTTATGTAGCGCAAACTCGGCCCAAACGTATTGGAGCGCTTTAAATCACCACAAGTTACATTACAAAGGTTACATTTATTTTTTGGTAGGCATGGGGAGATTAAGTGATTTGCCCAGAATCACTGGATGTATTTCTCTCTTCACTCTACCACACAATTCTCTCTCCAACTTTAACAACCTACCTCTAAACACTCTCTCCTCTACCTTTCTATAAATCTTTCACTCTCTATCTCATTCTCCTTCTCTTCACACTACCACTCACTTATATACGCAAATAACTCTATCTCTATATACCACTCTCTCTCACTTTCTATCACTTTCACACTTGCGCTCTCTCTCTCACATAAGTAAAAAGATTTCCATTACAATTCCAATAGCTCTAACTCTAAAAAATGCGAGACCTATTGCATTGCAAATGCTTGTTTTCTATTGGCATTCATTTTCCTCTGCAGCTCTAGACGCTATGTTTATATCGCTACACTGACTCCTTGATTGTAAACTCCATGCCCCTCAGCAATTGGTTGGTTTTTCTCATGGCTCAGCCTCATCGTCGCCCTGCTTTGACGTAATTCCATGCTTTTCCACATCGTTTTATTTTGGTCAATCTGTCCTTCGCTTCCCCAACCCCTCCCTGTTAGCGTATCGAAGTTATTAGTCTTGGCCTCTCTAAGCATACCTCTCTATCCCACTTTTGGCGCGGTCTCTTAAGTCTTCCTGACTATCCCTCTCTGACTTGCAACCCTCATGCCTCACAATCTGCTATATTCCTTCGTGCAACTCGGTTTCTCAGCTCCCTCTCACTCAATCTCCTTCTGTCTCACATGCCCTTCTGCACTCACATTCTCTCAGTCCTCTCTTGCCCGCCCTCCCCTCCCCTCCCCCAAGGTTCCTCTGTGCCTCACACCACTTCTGTGTCAGATCTACCTCACAGAACCTCTCTGACCGGTAGTCCCTCCAGGCCTCACAACCCCATTTTAGATTGCCGTCCCTGGTTCACCTTAGAGTTGCATTGCAACAATCATTTTCCCATCACAATTTCAGTCCCCCGGGGTACTTGGTCTTTGCTGTCTCTCAATTTGTCCCTCTCCAGGGCAGACTCTGTCCTGTCTTAGCACCCCTCTGCCTCTCAGATCCTATGTTCCACACAGTATTTATGCTTCGGGGTCACAGTCTTAGTCTCTGCTTTCCCCTCATTTTGGATCACAGGTTGTCTCTGCATCATTTATTCCCAAACCCACAGTACCTCACTCCTTCAAACTGCTCACGTCACCAATAGCCTCTCTCCAACTAACGGGCCCTCTGAGATTTCAACAAAAACTTGGCAGAGTGGCAATACAAACTTCAACCACGGACGACTAGCACATGTGCACACACTTCAACTCAAAAAAGTAAAAAATGCACGTGGAATTGGACATATTTTTACATTGAGGAATAGGTAAGACATGACATTTGATGCATACAATTTCAGAGCAATGAGCCATATGGACAACACAACCGGAAAAAAATAACCCTAATATAGAAAATAACTAATCCTGACAGCCCGGTGACAGATGCAAAGCTAAATAAAACACAGAGAAATATGGCAACCATCTCAATAGTGTACGGAATCCTAACTACTATTCGAAATTCTGACGGCTACTCTCACTCGCTGCCTCTCAGTTAAAGTCACTTCCTTGTTGTCAGTCTGCCCTGCTTGTTCCTAGGTATCTTACAACAATGCTCCGAGTTTTTGTCTTTTATCAATATCTTAAGAAGTGCTTAGTGGATTAGACCTTTCTTTCGATGCTTGTCTTTGCTCAGTCTCTTAAGAGAGTGTTTCGTTGGTTTAGACCTTTCTTTCGATGCTTTTCTTTGCTCAATCTCTTAAGAAAGTGCTTCGTTGCACTAGACCTTTCTTTCGATGCTTATCTTTGCTCAATCTCTTAAAAGAGTGCTTAGTTGGATTAGATCTTTCTTTCGATGCTTGTCTTTGCTCAATCTCTTAAAAAAGTGCTTCGCTGGATTAGACATTTCTTTCAATGGCTTGTCTTTGCTCAATCTCTTAAAAAAGTGCTTCGCTGGATTAGACATTTCTTTCAATGGCTTGTCTTTGCTCAATCTCTTAAGAAAGTGCTTTGTTGGATTAGACCTTTCTTTTGATGCTTGTCTTTGCTCAATCTCATAAGAAAGTGCTTCGCTGGTTAGACCTTTCTTTCGATGACGCGTTGGGAGAAGGAAGCAGTGGATGATCTGGCTGTGCAATTTGTATGACAGGCATCTTAAAATGTGGGTTGTGCTGCCTTTGGGGTGGCTGAAGTAGCGTCTGGTGGAGGGGGTCTGTGGTTATCTTTTGATGCCAGTATAAGTAGACACTCAACAGCAGAGGACTCGGGGAGTTCCAGTGAACAGCTTGTTCCTTTGCAACAGCTAGTGGCTCAATAGCCTGGAGAGTGATGTTGACATTGATGCCAAAGGAGTCATTCTCCATGATGAAGCAGTCCTTGAAGTTGACCCATTGCTCCTCTGATGAAAAGGATCCATTGAAGCAGGAGATCTGTGCTTTCTAAAACCACTACGCAAAAGATCTGCCAAGATCCCAGTCACTGTCCTTGGCCCTTCTGCATGACATTTCCTGACATATGCGGCTTCCTTCGGTTTTGGGAGATTCTAGAACAAGTCATGTTAATCTTTAGACATTTTCTATCACAGTATGGACACTGGTTACAAAGAACAGGCACTCTGAATGATCTAAGTGACACACAGGGTGAAAATACACCTCTATATAAATATCAGAAAAAGGTGCGTATTCATTGACAAAAAGCTTTACAAACAGGAAAATGTCCTAGTATGTCGAGTCAAGACAAAAAACACCCCTGTAAAAAATGGATGTTTCATTCAAAAAAACCTTTAAAAGGGCACTAGTGTTCTAGAGTTCTTGTTCAGTTAAGAGTTAAAAACAGAACAGTCTTACCGACACTGTTATACATAACAGGACAGGTGTACGTTCCAGATTCTGGAATTCACAAAAGGGCAGAGGCAACATTTCAAATGATAAACAGTCTAAGCAGAGAACACGGTTCATTGCTTAACAAGTTGCTATTTGTGTCTTTTTTTGCTAGAGACAGAAAGATGGATATATTAATATACACACGCACAAATATAGTCACACATACAGACACACACATATAGTCACAGAAGAAACAGAAGTGAATTTATGGGTGGCTTTGTTAAAACATCTCAATGTATGTTTAAAAGAGCTCCGAAATTCACCTTAAAACACAGTTAAAGTGCAGGCAGACGAAGCTCTGGTGGAAAGGAGCGCCTCTCCGGTTTCTAATGATTCCCCTTGAATGTATAAGTAAGCTTCCTTTTCCTCTGACAACATGAATTTGCAAGGGGGGATCCCCCCTCCACAAGATATAACGGTTAAAAGATAAGTGTGATCCATGAAAGCCAAAATTCCATGGATTTCCTGGGTCTCGGATTTCCGAGCATTTCTGGAAGTGGTAGGGTCCCTGGGTGACGGCTGACCTTGGCACTAAAAACTGCAGCCACCCCTCAAGCCAATTAAGTGTAAAATCGCTTTAAATGTTTGATTTGACAAAGTCGTAGTTTTGGCATGTTCCTCCCCCATACAATATGTTCACCTGTTAAGCATGAATTGTCCCTAATAGAAAAAGAACTTAGCGCGGGTGGTGGTGGGGGGGTGGGTCACTTTTAATATTCAAAAAGTAAATAGCTGGGGTGGCTCCTCTAGGAGAGGTTGGCTGCCTGCTTATGTCCCTGGCTACAGTGTATGTAGGAATAATCACTAAAGCCCCACAGTGTTGGTGTATTTTCACTTCCTTTCTCCGTCCCTCCATCCAGGGCCAGACTGGGAACCGAAACAGGCCCTGGCAAAGAGCTTGGCCGGCCCAGGGAGAGTGGGGTCGGGGGTGCTAGCGGAAAGCTTTGTGCCGCTTTTGTTGCTGGAGGCCGACATTGCAGCTAAGGTGCAAAACTGTCCCCCGTAACAAAAATGACCCCCCCCAGTGGTCTAAAACCGGCCTGCCCGGTGCCCGCTATGGCCATTCCGGCCCTTCTTCCATCCCTCTAACTCCTTATCCAGAGTACATTTTGCTAACATCTGCTCCTTCACACCAGGATCCCAACACAGCCTGAGACGTCACAGCGGAGCATAAAAAACATGTCACTATATCTTGTATAACATAGCTGAGGCAAACTTATTGAAAACAGCTTCTTTCGAACTATGGATTTTCAGGACCTGATTAAAAGAACGAAGATCATTCAAAATATCAAGAAGGTGCCATGTGATAATAGACTGCTGTAGATTAGGATGGCCTTTAGCTTTAAGCTCTCAGCCTCTATGATCCACAGCTGACAACCCAATTTCCAGACCATCCCTATAATTGACTCCGGCTGTCTATCACTTTTAATGTAGAGCAATTTTACCCTAATTATAGAATATCCCTTAAATAGATTCTGAAAAGTCTTGCGAAGCATTTACAGGCTTCCTCTAAATCACCAACTTGGTAAATATGTCCTCGCAAGCCTTTACCTTTCTAACCAACAAGCACAATTCGCAAGAAACTTGACTTCACCTTGGGGTTCAAATATTTGGTAGAAATAATCTTCTCCCCATAAATTGAGCCAATAGGCATTTTCGGCCATGCTATGCTACATCTGCTATTAACAACGGGGTACTTTAAAACCCCCTCTGATTGGTGGAGGAAGAATGCCAACTCAATTTTCTAAAAGGAGTTTAAGCACATGATATGTGAAGCTATTAATTCTTACTTTATTGTTAATGAGACAGAAGCAACGTCATCCAGATTATAGAGACAATGTTCTCCTTGTTTTCAGTTATGTTTAGGCAGCAGGCAGGGATGCCATCGTGCCCACCCCTCTTACTAATAGCTATAAAACTGGAACAAATCAGAATTCGTCCACCTCAAACACAAATGCACGTACACGTTGTATGTCATACCAAACAAGTACTTAGGCCGTGCCATTGGGAAGACTATTCAACAGTATTGAAGGATGGGGATGCTGCTGCTTTTCTGTCCGAAAGGAATAAAGGAGACATGATTGACATGATAACTGCTACCACAATCGCTTAAGCCCTAGTCCCCTTCCCAATCTTCAGCCCACTCCAATTTGACTAAGGGCTCAAGCTCTTACAATGTTTAAATAGACTTACGAAGGATCCCAAGAGGGGCACCGTAACCTGGGCAAACCAGGAATCCTATTTAATTGAAAGACATGCTGTGGTTTGCAAAACACAAGAAAACCTCGGGTCTAGAGTGCTAGGATAGCACCAAGAGAGACAACAACAGAGATACCCTTTCACTAGTGGGGGAGCCTTTAATTAGGACGAAATCCCATCACCTACTGAGGTGGCATGCTTCATCATCTGGGATTCTCCTCTTGGCGGAGACACCTAGCCCCGCCAAGGGCTACAACCCCCTCACTGTGAGGGAGGAGCTCAGGGATGTTTTAAGATTCCTACTCTACGCAGGATATACTGAATCCTAAAGATGTGAAACACTAAACTGGTTGGGTAACGGGCGAGGTGCAGAAAGAATAAATCTCAAAAAGTGAGGTAAGTGATACTAAAACTAACTACCAGGAGCAAAAAAAAAACTTTATTGGCTCGTTCCTAGTGTCAGGATTAAAAACAGTGCACCTGCAGTATGAGAAAGATAGTAACTGCATGTGACAGATGAACCAGGTTCTACATGTTTCGCCAAGTCAACCCACAAAGGTGTCACGGCCTTGTCAAGATCTTTAAACAATGTGCTACTGCGTTAGACTACGTGAAAAAATGAAAGGTAATAAAAAATAGATAGATACAAAACCAGTAATCCCACTTTTGGTGAACACGATTTACTGGTTTTACCTGTAGGAAACAGAAGCAACAAAAGAAATCAAATGCATGTGTCTCAAAACATATAAGTGAACACAATTGTAAAAGTGTGTGAGTCGTATATCCTCATCACTGGCTTGCCGCCATAGTGCAGATAACAAAAAAGTCAAACTTTGTCTTACCCGTTGTTTACGGATAAGAGGCCTCACCTCAGCCTGGCAACAGCTCAAGGGAGAGGCACCGCTCTGGAAGAAGGATGTTCAAAGTATCAGACCAATATAGCAATATTCAGTCAGACATAACTCCAATCATGCATGCAAAACGGAGAAAATTGTTCACAGTATCAGCCAGGGCACCAAAGTGCCAGCAAGTCAACTTTCTGATAGTGGGTGACGTACAGAGTGTGTTGTGTACAAAACTCCATATTTGAGGATATGACATACTAAACTGGATGGGATGCCAATGCAAGGTGGTGATTTGCGAGGTTAATACAGTTAACAGTTGGCGCACCTCTGTGTTTGTAACAACAGAGTTATGACATTATAGGTTACCAGTCTCAATGATGCATCTCAGTCTAGTGGTAGAATGGAACATATTGCTCCAGACAAAAGGACTGCTAGCAATAGCTGTATGTATATAATGTAATATCCACAACCTTATGTGGTTTCGGTAAAGTGCCTTAAAAGAGTTGGCTTTGTACAATGTGTGCTTCAACAAGCTTGAGTGTACTAGCATGCAAAAACACTCGCTATGTATGTCTGAGTAGGTATGGAAAGCAACGTCTTTGCATCACCCACAAACAAGCCTCACTGCAGGTAAGATGTAGGTGCATCGCTCAACATTATGACGTGTGGGCTAGTGTGCGGCATATGGAAGGACACTGTGCAATGTCGCTACAGCGAACGAGTACGTCATATTGGTGTAATAAATCTATGACAAGATTAATGTAATGCGAGCTTGATGGCACAAGCAAGTGCAGAAAAGTGCAAACGTATCTGCGGCATATAGGAGCACACTGTGCAACGTTGCTAGAGCGAACAAGTACGTCATATTGGTGTAATAAATATGTGACTGGATTGAAATAATTCGTGCTTGATGGCACATGCAAGTGCAAATTTGTACCCGATTGACGGCAAGATCGCAATGCATTAAAACTCGTGGGCTGATATAGAGCCCAATGATCGGGCGTACCGTGCAATCTGTGGGCTAGCATAAAGCTTAATAAAAGCACTTAGGCAGACGAGAGCAAATCAATGTGAATCAATAATAATGACTAGCACGCAGCAGTGGCGGCTTACCTGTCCGTCGGTACCCCGGGCGATAGAAGAGCTGCAACCGGAGGTAACCTATGGCCATGTTTCTGATGCTTAAGTAAGCTTCTCAACGACAGTATGGGCGTGTACACGTCAGACGTCCCACTGTAGCAGAGGCAGCTGGGAAATGTAGTCTGACGACTAGCCATTATTCAATGTTCGTGTGGGCGTGTATGCGTCAGACGTCCCCCTGCAGCAGGGGCTGCTGGGAAGTGTAGTCTGACGAAGAAACGTTTCGAGTGCCTTACATCAATTACCTTGTTTTTCATGACTTGCATGTAGGAAAGTGTAGTCTGGACGCAAGCCGTTTCCAAGTTCACCACCTCAACGGACTGGTCTTCCATGACTTACAAGTAGGGAACACATGCGTGCAGCTCGTTCCTGATGAAATGCACTAATGGAAGTCTAATCAATGCTGCGCGTCAAATGGCTGTAACACACCTTTTGTATTTGTCAAAGATATGGTGAGCGTGTATAGTGCAACCGAGCCACAGTGCTTGAAGCCTATCATGCAGTAAAATAGTATAAAATGAGGAATTTAATGTTAAGCACCTGATTAGCACTGTGTAAGTGAGCTAACTCAGATAATTGTTTACTAGAGGGAATTAAATCATTGTGTCCACTAGGTTAACTAAACCCTAGTCCCACAGTCAGTGGCAGGGAGTGTAGGACAATGTCTCATTATCGTAGACAGACTGAGATGTAAAGTGCGGTAAGAGGGATATCAATCCACAGCTAGTCATGTGGAGCTTAGTGGGTGTAAACAAGGCAGATTATAATGCGGTCAATCCCTTGCTGTCACTGTGTAGTTTATGAACCCATTTCTGCTCTCTAATAAATAGAAATCTTGCTATATCTGTGATGTGAGCAGGAATGTAAGGTTGTTCAAGGACTGTCCAGCTGAGTTCCTCCGCCCCCAGATTGCACGGTTCGCCGGATCATTGGGCTCTATATCAGCCCGCGAGTTATAATGCATTGCGATCTTGCCGTCAATCGGGTACAATTTTGCACTTACATGTGCCATCAAGCACGTATTATATCAATCCCGTCACAGATTTATTTACACCAATATGACGTACTTGTTCGCTCTAGCAACGTTGCACAGTGTGCTCCTATATGCCGCCGATACGCTTGCACTTTCCTGCACTTGCTTGTGCCATCAAGCTCGCATTACATTAATCTTGTCATAGATTTATTACACCAATATGACGTACTCGTTCGCTGTAGCGACGTTGCACAGTGTGCTTCCATATGCCGCACACTAGCCCACACGTCATAATGTTGAGCGATGCACTTACATCTTACCTGCAGTGAGGCTTGTTTGTGGGTGATGCAAAGACGTTGCTTTCCATACCTACACAGACATACATAGCGAGTGTATCTGCGTGCTAGTACACTCAAGCTTGTTGAAGCACGCATTGTACAAAGCCAACTCTTTTAAGGCACTTTTCCGAAACCACATAAGGTTGTGGATATTACATTATATACATACAGCTATTGCTAGCAGTCCTTTTTTCTGGAGCAATATGTTCCATTCTACCACTAAACTGAGATGCACCATTGAGACTGGTAACCTATAATGTCATAACTCTGTTGTTACAAACACAGAGGTGTGCCAACTGTTAACTGTATTAACCTTGCAAATCACCACCTTGCATTGGCATCCCATCCAGTTTAGTATGTCATAACCTCAAATAAGGAGTTTTGTACACAACACACTCTGTACGCCTCCCACTATCAGAAAGTTGACTGGCTGGCACTTTGGTGCCCTGGCTGATACTGTGAACAGTTTTCTCCATTTTGCATGCATGATTGGAGTTATGTCTGACTGAATATTGCTATATTGGTCTGATACTTTTAAAATCCTTCTTTCAGAGCGGTGCCTCTCCGCTGAGCTGTTGCCAGGCAGAGGTGAGGCCTCTTATCCGTTAACAACGGGTAAGACAAAGTTTGACTTTTTTGTTATCTGCACTATGGCGGCAAGCCAGTGATGAGGATATACGACTCACACACTTTTACAATTGTGTTCACTTATATGTTTTGAGACACATGCATTTGATTTCTTTTGTTGCTTCTGTTTCCTACAGGTAAAACCAGTAAATCGTGTTCACCAAAAGTGGGATTACTGGTTTTGTATCTATCTATTTTTATTATCTTTAATTTTTTCACGTAGTCTAACGCAGAAGCACATTGTTTAAAGGTCCTGACGAAGGCCGTGACACCTTTGTGGGTCGACTTGGCCGAAACATGTAGACCTGGTTCATCTGTCACATGCAGTTACTATCTTTCTCATACTGCAGGTGCACTGTTTTTAATCCTGACACTAGGAACGAGCCAATAAAGTTGTTTTTTGCTCCTGGTAGTTAGTTTTAGTATTACTTACCTCACGTTTGAGATTTATTCTTCTGCACTGCGCCCGTTACCCAACCAGTTTAGTGTTTCACATCTTTAGGATTCAGTATATCCTGCGTAGAGTAGGAATCTTAAAACATCCCTGAGCTCCTCCCTCACAGTGAGGGGGTTGTAGCCCTTGGCGGGGCTAGGTGTCTCCGCCAAGAGGAGAATCCCAGATGATGAAGCATGCCACCTCGGTGGGTGATGGGATTTAGTCCTAATTAAAGGACTCCCCCAACATGTGACAGGGCATCTCTGCTGTTGTCTCTCTTGGTGCTATCCCTAGCACTCTAGACCCGAGGATCTCTTGTTTTTTGCATTAATGTTTGGGGAATCTGTCCTCGCTGGTCTTTAAATTTCCCTCAAACCCCCCATCCCCTTTTGTGTCATTGTTCTTGAGCAGCCTCAGCTGCAGGTCCTTCAATCTTACTGTCTCTGAATTGCAAGGACGGTTTCCTCCTAGCTCTTGCTTGAAACCTGTTCACAGTTACACCAGTGCATAGTAAGCATTTTCTACCCTCACTACCATGACGGAAATACAGGGCCTGGCTTTTGATGAAGCCATGGTGCAGGCTATTTTAACAGCACCCAGTATTATTGATACGACCCAGAGTGGCCCTACCATACAAGGCGACAACTGGGCCAAACTCCTCATTCTTAAAAGATCACACTCATGCACACAGATACATGGCGCAATAATGACGGAGTATTTGCATGGGAATTGTGCCCCCACGGGGCTGCTGGTGACCAATACACCCAAACTATTCCTGGATGACAAGACTTTCATGAAAGATTGGTCCCTCAATGCCTGGCGGTGCACGAGGGATTGGCTGATTTTAATAATCAGCACAGCCAAACGTATCGCAGACACAATCCTCATTGAGATTCAGACCCTTGAGGCACAGATTAAATCTGTTATCTCTGTGACTCTTTATAAAAAGCAATCTGAAGAAACAAACAAGACCAATAAAGAATTTAAGGACTCAATCCTCACGACCAAGATCAATAAGTTCAAAAAAGATCTGGTACGTTTCTCCTTTGAGAAAGCGTACCCATACACCAGTGACAACTATTCTCGAGCGGAATTCAATAACAAGGGCAGGAGATATGGCTCCAATCATTCATCCTCAGGAAGCAATGACTGGTCGAGCGACTCAGACTCGGCTACCAATTCCGGACCACAACATAGAGGCTGAGGGTGCAACAACAGAACCAATTGGAGGAGCGGTCCAAAAGGTCCCCACCAGGCACAATGTTGGCCTTCCACTCCTTGGGGGTATCCTAACCCGCCCTTTCAGCCGCCCTTGATACCATACCAGCCTCATCCTCAATTCTTCAGTAACCAGCCTTTTTTAGGGCCAGGCCGAGGACGCTCGAGAGGCAGAAGAAGAAACCAGCAGGTGCAAGTACACTGGAGCCCACCACCTTCCCCGAGGAACACACGCAGCAAGAAGAAACTAACTCCGCAACCAGGGAGCAGCAGCTAAATGATTTAATAGTCAATTTGAGCGACTGTGTGCTTACTCTGGAAGAACAGACCGCACTCAACAGAGGGCTAGGATTCGTTCCCACATATGAAGGGGATTCTTTCCACATACAACTGGAACTAGCGCAATTCTTCCGGAAAATCCGGTTGCACTTCTTCTTCCAGGACAAAACTAGCGAAACAATCAAAGCAGGACCTTCGAACACAGGCTTGAAAAACCGCTCTACTTTCAATCCCCCAGCTCACCTGGTTCCGCCCAGGTGTTGACTTTTGAAAAGCGGTAACTACAGAAGTGTCTGCCCTACGTGATACCAGAAGAAGGCATTTCCAAAACCTCCCCAAAAAAGAACAGAAGGCTTTACAAACATTGGCTGATGATGAGTCCATCACTATCAAGCCGGCAGACAAGGGGGGCGCCATCGTCATTATGAGCACAGCATCATATTGCACTGAATGTCTGCGCCAACCAGAAGACAGACGCTTCTATCGACCACTCAAGGCGGACCCGACCAACAGACTCACTCAAGAGATCGCCAAACTTACTGGAGAGGCCAAAGACGAAGGCTGGATTACACCTCAGGAGGCAGGCTTTCTTACCACATCACACCCAGTGACGCCTTACTTTTATGTTTTGCAGAAGATACATAAGGTACAAAGGACCCCGCTTGGGCGACCTATTATTTCCGGTATTGGGTCTCTTCTTGAGCCCCTTTCTACCTTTGTTGACCATTTCCTCCGCCCGATTGTATGCAAGATGCCCATGTATCTCCAAGATACCAAATATATCCTAAGACTACTATCGGACACTCCGTTCGATGTCACCAGAGACTACCTGGTATCGTTCGACGTGGAGTCACTTTATACCTGCATCCCCCAAGATGAGACTTTGGCTGCAGTGCGTTCATTACTTGACAACAGAGACCTTGACTCCATCTCAACGGTGGACTTCATCATGGAGTGTGCCCGGATAGCCATGAAAGAGAACTTCTTTCGGTTTGAGAACACTCTATACTTGCAGACGTCGGGCACTTCTATGAGCAGCGTTTTCGCACCCAGCTTAGCTAACCTGTATGTCCACCTATTCGAACAAGAGCATATATTGACAGACAACAATCCATACAGAAATCATATTCTCCTCTGGAAACGTTATATTGATGACGTGTTCGTCATCTGGAGAGAGAACTTGACACTATTTGTAATTTCCATCAATGGCTCAATACCAGGAACGAGTTCCTCATATTCACCTTCGAATTCAGCAGGACCAGCTTGACCTTTTTGGATATACGGATCTTCCCCACACTGAGCTCTATAGGAAACCATTGGCACGAAACTCTCTTTTATCATACAAGAGTTACCACTCCCAAGTCGCTTCGCGACAACTTGACATATGGGCAATTCCTCCGCATCAGAAGGAATTGCTCGTCCAGAGAGAAGGTCAATGAACATGCCAAAACTCTGTCCACCCAACTCAAAAAGAAGCACTATCCCACCAGACTCATTCGCCGCTCTCTGAAGAAGGCAGCTAACAACAACAGAGAAGCACAGATGGCGCTACCTGTTCAGAAAGAAGAGAGGTCAAGGATCACGTGTGTCAACACGTTCAGTACCCTCTCGAACGTAATACAAAGAAGCATTCGTCAAAATTGGAGGATTCTCGATATAGGCAACAAGCCGATGCCCGAACCTCTTTTCGCCTTCAAAAGGAGCACCAATTTGAGGGACAGCCTAGTTCACACTAGACCGAGAAATAAGAAACCCCTCACTCAGGATACTCTGTGGGGTTTACCAGCGATCAAGGGACACTAACCGTGTGGTACATGTGCTGCGTGTCCTCAGACCAAACACACGATCTCTGTTGATATAGGTACAGATAGACCGTGGTCTCTGGTTCGCCATACCAACTGCAATAGAGAGAGGCTCATCTACTTGGTCACATGCCCATGTGGCCTCCACTACGTGGGCATGACAACTCGCAAAGTGAAAACGAGGATCTTAGAACACAAAAGCACCATTCGGTGCAAGAAACAAGCTACTAAACTTACCAACCATTTCCTTGACCTCAACCACACAGCAGACGAACTCAGCTGGACAGTCCTTGAACAACCTTACATTCCTGCTCACATCACAGATATAGCAAGATTTCAATTTATTAGAGACCAGAAATGGGTTCATAAACTACGCAGTGACAGCAGGGGATTGAATGATGACATAACTTGGACCACATTATAATCTCCCTTGTTTACACCCACTATGCTCCACATGACTAGCTGTGGATTGATATCCCTCTTACCGCACTTTATATCTCAGTGTCTACGATAATGAGACATTGTCCTACACTCCCTGCCACTGACTGTGGGACTAGGGTTTAGTTAACACAGTGGACACAATCATTTAATTCCCTCTAGTAATCAATTATCTGAGTTAGCTCACTTACACAGTGCGCACCAGGTGCTTAACATTAAATTCCTCATTTTATACTATTTTACTGCATGATAGGCTTCATGCACTGTGGCTCGGTTGCACTATACACGCTCACCATATCTTTGGCAAATACAAAAGGTGTGTGACAGTCAATTGATGCGCAGCATTGATTAGACTTCCATTAGTGCATTTCATCAGGAACGAGCTACACGCATCTGTTCCCTACATGTAAGTCATGGAAGACCAGTCCGTTGAGGTGGTGAACTTGCAAACGGCTCGCGGCCAGACTACACTTCCCTACATGCAAGTCATGAAAAACAAGGTAATTGATGTAAGGCACTCGAAACGTTTCTTCGTCAGACTACACTTCCCAGCAGCCCCTGCTGCAGGGGGACGTCTGACGCATACACGCCCACATGAACAATGAATAATGTCTAGTCGTCAGACTACATTTCCAGCAGCCCCTGCTACAGTGGGACGCCTGACGTGTACACGCCCATACGGTCGTTGAGAAGCTTACTTAACCATCAGAAACATGGCCGTAGGTTACCTCCGGTTGCAGCTCTTTTATCGCCCGGGGTACCGACGGACAGGTAAGCCGCCACTGCAGCGTGCTAGTCATTATTATTGATTCACATTGATTTGCTCTCGTCTGCCTAAGCGCTTTTATTAAGCTTCACGCTAGCACCCAGATTGCACGGTACGCCCGATCATTGGGCTCTATATCAGCCCACGAGTTATAATGCATTGCGATCTTGCCGTCAATCAGGTAAAATTTTGCACCTGCATGTGCCATCAAGCACGTATTATATCAATCCCGTCACAGTTTTATTACACCAATATGACGTACTTGTTCGCTCTAGCAACATTGCACAGTGTGCTCCTATATGCCGCAGATACGCTTGCACTTTCCTGCACTTGCTTGTGCCATCAAGCTCGCATTACATTAATCTTGTCACAGATTACACCAATATGACGTACTCGTTCGCTGTAGCGACGTTGGCACAGTGTGCTTCCATATGCCGCACACTAGCCCTCACGTCATAATGTTGAGCGATGCACTTACATCTTACCTGCAGTGAGGCTTGTTTGTGGGTGATGCAAAGACGTTTCTTTCCATACCTATGCAGACATACATAGCGAGTGTATTTGTATGCTAGTACACTCAAGCTTGTTGAAGCACGCATTGTGCCAAAGCCAACTCTTTTAAGGCACTTTTCCGAAACCACATAAGGTTGTGGATATTACATTATATACATACAACTATTGCTAGCAGTCCTTTTGTCTGGAGCAATATGTTCCATTCTACCACTAGACTGAGATGCACCATTGAGACTGGTAACCTATAGTCGTCATAACTCTGTTGTTACAAACACAGAGGTGTCCCAACTGTTAACTGTATTAACCTCGCAAATCACCACCTTCCATTGGCATCCCATCCAGTTTAGTATGTCATATCCTCAAATAAGGAGTTTTGTACACAACACACTCCTGTACGCCTCCCACTATCAGAAAGTTGACTTGCTGGCACTTTGGTGCCCTGGCTGATACTGTGAACAGTTTTCTCCATTTTGCATGCATGATTGGAGTTATGTCTGACTGAATATTGCTATATTGGTCTGATACTTTTAACATCCTTCTTCCAGAGCGGTGCCTCTCCCCAGAGCTGTTGCCAGGCTGAGGCGAGGCCTCGTATCCGTAAACAACGGGTAAGACAAAGTTTGACTTTTTGTTATCTGCACTATGGCGGCAAGCCAGTGATGAGGATATACGACTCACACACTTTTGCCAATTGTGTTCACTTATATGTTTTGAGACACATGCATTTGATTTCTTTTGTTGCTTCTGTTTCCTACAGGTACAACCAGTAAATCGTGTTCACCAAAAGTGGGATTACTGGTTTTGTATCTATCTATTTTTTATTACTTTTCATTTTTTCACGCAGTCTAACGCAGTAGCACATTGTTTAAAGGTCCTGACGAAGGCCGTGACACCTTTGTTGGTCGACTTGGCCGAAACATGTAGACCTGGTTCATCTGTCACATGCAGTAACTATCTTTCTCATACTGTGGTGCACTGTTTTTAATCCTGACACTAGGAACGAGCCAATAAAGTTTTTTTGCTCCTGGCAGTCCGTTTTAGTATCACTTACCTCACGCTTTGAGATTTATTCTTTCTGCACTGCACCCATTACCCAACCAGTTTGGTGTTTCACATCTTTAGGATTTAGTATATCCTGCGTAGAGTAGGAATCTTAAAACATCCCTGAGCTCTTCCCTCACAGTGAGGGGGCTGTAGCCCTTGGCGGGGCTAGGTGTCCCCGCCAAGAGGAGAATCCCAGATGATGAAGCATGCCACCTCGGTGGGTGATGGGATTTCGTCCCAATTAACGGACTCCCCACTAGTGACAGGGTATCTCTGCTGTTGTCTCTCTTGGTGCTATCCTAGCACTCAAGACCCGAGGATTTCTTGTGTTTTGCATTAATGTTTGGGGAATCTATCCTCGCTGGTCTTTAAACTTCCCTCGGACCCCCCCTCCCCTTTTGTGTTATTATGCTGTGGTTTGCACCAGACTGCATATTTATCAAGCTATACATGTGACTGAACATGGAAGAATTCTTTCTGCAACCATTCGTAGTCAATAGCGGCCAGCAACATTGAAATATGGTGGGGCGCGATGCCAAAAATACTCACCATATACAGGTTGCATTTGCTGGAGGGTCTGGTTGCAGTCTCTCTCTTCTCCTGGCACTCTCCTCGGTGACTCCTCCCTTGTACAACCCGAAACCAATCAATCAACAGGCTAACCCAGCGTTCATTTTGAGGCTGGGGGCCTGCGGCTGCAATCCCTTGGCTGTTTCTCAGCCCTGGTATTGCTAGCTCTGAAGTGTGCATGTCAGATTGGCTGACTCTAGACAGCCAGGCCAATCTAACATGCGCCCTGGCCGAGGCAGAAGTAATAGTGCAATTGCATTAATCAGCACTGCCTCCGGGCCCTCGCGCTGTAACAGCGCGAGCCTGCGACACATAATAAAATGGTATTTATTACCATTTTATTAATGTGTGTGCCTGGTGCACTTGCAGCAGGCGGGGCGGGCTCCTACGCCATAATTGAGGAGCCGCCGCTGGCTGAACCAGAGTTATGTTGACTCTTTCAGTTTGACTTTTCCGTTCAATGATTGCTCTCTTTGTACCTAGCATGACCAGCAAGAGCTTAGTCATCCCCCATTGTCCCCCATAGTTCATCTGCATGTTGCTCACTATGAACAGCGGCGGCTCCTCCGTTATGGCGGAGGAGCGTAGCCCCGCTTACTGCGAGCGCAGCAGGCACACACACAATAAAATGGTAATAAATACCATTTTATTATGTGCTGCAGCCTCGCGCTGTTACAGCGCGAGGGCAGGGCAATTGCACTTTTACTTCAGCCCCTGCCAGTGCGCATGTCAGATTGGCCTGCTGTCTAGTGCAGGCCAATCTGACATGCGCACCTCAGAGCTGGAAATCCCAGGGCTGAGAAACAGAAGAGGGATTGCAGCCGCAGGCCCCAGCCTCAAAATGAGCGCTGGGTTAGCCTGCTCCAACCAAGGATTGATTGGTTTCGGGTTGTCAAAGGGAGGAAGTCCTTCCCTTTCTACCCTAGTCACCGAGGAGAGCGCCAGAAGAAGAGAGAGACGGCAACTGGATCCTCCAGCAAACGCAATATGTATATGGTGAGTTTTTTGGGCACCGCGCCCACCATATTTAAAGTTGCAGGCCGTTACTGGGTACAGCTCCTAAGCAAATATTCAGAGATGCCCCTTAGCCTAAGACATGCCAGCCACAATCCTAAAACAAGGAGGCTCCTCTGATGCCCGGTGTACTGTGCCCAGTATCAGGTTAAACTTACCTAAGCATTTGGCTTATCTGACGGACTGTATAAGTGATCCCTGGACAAAAGATCACCATAATGTGCTGGGTTAGAGTCCTGTGAGAGTGGAAATGATTTTTAAAAAATGATAATAAATTTCACCTTGATGGTTGTGCAGGCGTCTGAGCTACCATATGTAGGCACAATGGGGGTCGTGCAAACATATCTAACTCCTGCAAAACCTGCAAGTTTGAATCCATAGTCGTGGGCAGGAACCGACTGCAGAGGTAGGGCTCCAAGAGATAGGTTTGGCAAAGGAAAAAAAACACTTGTACTCAAACTTTTTGATTACATTAGAAAATGAGACTGTGTGGTTCCTAATTGGTTTTCTTCTAGTGGAAGCAGAGGGATGAAACAAAGGCCTGGAGCTAGCACGGAAGAAGGTAAGAACAGTGTATCTGAGGGCTCATGATCATTGCTGTTTTGTTTTCATACTCCTGTGTCACACTGTCACCTATATCCACCACCATGCACAAGGCAACAATAACACATCTATGGAGGGTTTTAAATCTGGACAATTCAAGAGGGGCAGGAGGATGTCAAAGTAATTAGGAAAGACTGAAGGAGAGATGCTCCAGGTTGTGTTTTCTTTTTAGTTTCATTTGTTGAAACGTAGACAGGTTGTTTAAGCAGAAAGCACGTCTTCGTATGCAAATTAATATTGGACTATTAACGTTAGAGCTTATTTTCTATTCTGAAATCGTCTCAAATGCGCTACAATACATTAACAACTTCCAGTAAAAGTGCATAAACAAGATGGCTGCCTGTTAAAAAAGACAACAAAAAACGCAACACTAATACCTTTATATTCTGCAGCACTTTTATGGGAAAATCCATTTGCAGGTCCGAGTTCACCCATGGAGATTTGATAAGGGGTCTCAGCTTAATTTCAGTCTGCATATCAGCAAGATTGATTTTTGTAGACAGGGAGCGAGGATTGTTATACCTTTGCTTGGTCTTTTGAATAAAATTATCTGTTGCAAAATAAAGGAACAAGGAGTCTCTGTTAAGCTCATTCTTAATTAAATCACACGGGAATAGGAACAATCTGTAGATGATATTTAATTTCCATATATAAACTTTAGATGCTCTCATCTGAGCTGAAATGAACAGTATTTCAGTCTTATAACTAATAGATCATGGGTTGCAATAGCAAAACTGAAGTTCTACAATTCCATTAGGTAATCACTGCAAATATGTAATTATTTCCGCATCCTTTCATTTTAAAACTGTGCAATGACAGAGTATCATAAGCATTTTAAACTTAAACTTGCAAAGTTTAAACCCGGATTAGTAGGCAGCATTCTTCCCAGAGAAACAAGTTTTACCTTCCCAATTATATGAGAGTACCATGGTGTTGGTTAATAATTGCTATTTTCAGTCGTGTAAAAAACAAAACAAAAACTTGCAGCAAACAGGGTTTGCATCTGATTTTGCATTCTGAAGTGAGCAAAACTGTGCTTGCACCTAAGATTTCCCCCCCTTGCAAATTCATCCACGTTATCAGTGAGGGAAATTGCGAGGGGCGAAACAGTTCAGAAAGGATAAGTTACCTGTAATCCTGGTGCTCTTCCAGGGGAATCCTCATCAAAGTTATAAGCACTGAATATTCCTGTCTACATATATGTACATATATACATATACATACATACAATATGTATATTTATATTCACTGCAAAACCAAAGGTAACCGGACGTTATAGTTAGGAAACATAATTTTAAAAAAACTTAGAAGTTCCCTGAAAAAAACCAAGGTTACAGGGACGTTATAGTTAGAGGCAGAGACATGGCTTGAAATCTAGATGAAGGAATGAAGCAGAGCCAATTTCAGGCCTGTATACAGATCCCAGATTTAAAAAGATTGTTGAGAAAAATAGGGTTTGAGACTGAATCGAAAGCCGTTGAGTGGACAAGTAGGATCAGGGTGGCCAAGCTACCTAGATTAAGGAGCATATGAAGGTCCTCAGTGGTGGTAGGCAGTGCCATCACTGCTAGTGCTGGGAGAGATGCAGAAGACAGACAGAGGGGTAGAGTGAAAGTTTGATTCTTGATCAGAGGTAAGTTGTTTATTTAGCACTTAAACCTTTCAACAAGCTTAGTAGGCACGGGTAAACGGAAAATGAAGCAATAGTTAAGTGGTTCACATAAGCTCAGTGGAAGATTTTTTTCAATAGGAGTAGAACTAGTGCATGCTTCCAACAGACTGATACAGAGGTAAAGATTACAGGGGGGTGGGGGAAGAGTCCAGAGGAGATTCTGACTTGATGATGGAAAATATCTTAACATTCTCTAAGGATGTAGAGATGAACGTTGTGAGAAGTTGGCCTGGCATATGCTGTCCACTAATTATAGTGGGCACCTTGCACCAGTCCAAACAACCCCTTATTGGAGATAGGTTAAAGACAACCTTATTGAAAGCTATCCTAGTGGTAGCTATGGAGAGCAGCCTTCAGGCTAAGTCTTGAAGGAATGTAAAGCAGCTTGTTTTACCAGTCTATAATCTCTTGAGTGATCAAATGAAAGAGCACCACATCAGATATATATTCAAAATATATGTATTTATTGCTAAACACACCCTCTAGTCTCTTTATGAGGCTAGAGTTCAAGCACATAAGTTATAAGTTATTTAAACACAGTAATAGCACAAATACACGTTTGGGCCCTAGGGGCGAAACCAAACCATATACCAATAAAGTGGTATAAGAACCACGACTGAGCTAGACACTAGGCCTAGAGCCTCTAGAAGTGCTTGGACCACAAGGAACCACCCAAGGTAGTGACACAGGGGACCCACGGGGACGCGTGCAGTGTAATAACACAGCCGCGAAACGCCGTTAACTTCTATGGAGAAAGTCGCGGTTTGGAAATTAAAGAAAAGGGACACTTAAAGAAGGACTTGGAGCAAACCCTTTGAGAACTAGGTCGTTCTAGAGTCTCTACCCACGGGAGCACCGGAGTACTCTTGTTACCTCACCCAGGAAGCCGGGTGCATAGGTGCCTTTCGGGGTCGGGTTTCGTCGTCGATTTGAATGGCGATCTGCTGCAAAGTGCTGCTGGCGACCAAGTGGAAAGTGTCCGGGTGGATCCAAGAGTGGATCGGAGATCTGAAGAACCTGAAAGCAGAGGGGACAGAGTCTGGGTCACTAGCCAGTGACCAGGAAGGCGATGAGCAGATGCCCACCGATGTCGAGTGCTTCAGGTAGGTTGGACGGTCGTCTTGACCCTTCAGCCACGAGGGTCCAGGAGGCGTTGTCGGCGACCAGGAGCAGGATTCGGGCTGGTACACGATGTCTGTCGAGTGCTGAGGTGTCGGCGACCGGATTGGACCCAACAAGCCTTGGCAACGGCAAGTCTCGAAGTTGAAGATTGACGATTATGCAGACCAGCAAGGTCTGAGGAACTCACCCAGCAAGGGTAAGTGAGGGCAAGCCTGGAGCAACCAGGGAGCCCAAGAAGAAAGGATTGGCCTTCGTGAAGGGCTACTAGCCAACGGGCTAGCGACCGCGAAGCGAGCCTCGAGACGGTGAACGTGGAGCTGGCTCACAGGACACTCGTGGAGTGGAGGCCAGTGATCTTCGGTGCAGTTGGTGCTGGAGGCTAGGGCTACTCGGAGCCCAAAGCACGACTTCGTGGGAGACCCAGAAGAGGATGCACTAGCAAATGCGTGCGGTGTCCAGGGGTCACGGTTCCACGTTACCCACCGACAGCTACGGGCCTCAGCTTTGCTGGGGACTCAGGGCAGCCTCGGGGAAGTCTGGAAATCCACCTCTGGTGATGCAAAGACTTCGAGCGTCCGACGGGAGCTTAGGCGATGCAGACCGGACAATTGCTTCTTTGGTGCCTGCCAAGCAGGGAGTCACTCCTTGACCCCAAGGGAGATTCTTCTGTCCTCTAATCTTGTAGTAGAGCGTCGAAGGTCCAGGATTCTGTGTCAGAGTTTCATCCAGGGATAATCTAAAGTCCTAAGGACTGGGTTCCTATACTTATACTAAGTTTAGGGGTTGGACTTACTCTGTGGCCCCACCTATGGGTGGGTCAGGGCAGAGGGGTGGCTACACCCCTTTCCCTTTGTCCAGTTCACGCCAAAGCAGGGGCTGCAAGCCCCTGATCCAGTTTGAACTGTGGTATGCACAGGGACACCAAGTGTGCCCCCAGTGCAGGACTTCAAAGCACCTGAAAGTGCTCCCCGCCCAGCCCCAATACACACTATCCTGTCTGGGGAGGTGGTCACACCTCCCTGGGACAGGAAACCTATTGTCCAGGCCTTCCCTGCCGGAGTTTCGTCCAGCAGCAGGGAGGCCAGACTTGTGTCTGTGGCAGCAGCATCCATTTTGTGATGCCAGGGCTTTAGAAAGAAGTTACCGTGCCAGGCCAGGGTTAACATGTCTCTCCCTCTAGAAGGGTGGAATGCTACCCCCGCCGCCAGAATTGGCGGGGGGTAGTATTCCAAGATGTTTGACACCAAACACGACATGTTTCGAGTGCAGCCATTCCAAAGTTAGCATTTAACGCGAGGTTATAATGCGCTTAAGAGTATATGTGGTCAGGCTGCACTACAAACAGCATCAGAGAAGGGTCTCCGAACGCTGCAGAGGGGCCCTGCTCATGCAGGGGCACCCTCTCACATAGGAACCACGCACTCTGCCTTCAGGATTGATAAGGCCTGCCATAGGAGTGACTTATAGGTTTATAGGTGTGTATGTATATAGTGATATAGGTAACCTATATCACAGTAAGGGGTGCATGCACCACCTTACCCAGGCTGCAGTAGCAGACCTGTGGTGTCAGTTTGGATGGCCTTCCAGGGTGGCACAATACATGCTGCAGCCCCTGGTAGGCCTCTGAGGTACCTATGCCCTGGGTACATAGTATACCATATACTAGGGACTTATAAGGGCACTCCAGATTCCAATCAGAGATGTGCCTAAGGCACATGGAAACCATTTTACAGAGAAAGCAGATAGACTGGGGCCCTGAATAGCAGGATCCCAGTCCAACTCAAGTCATAAACCAGCAAAACACCAGAAAAAAGTGGGGGCAACCATATAGTCAGATTCCACCTCCCTACATAACCCCCCAAACGAAAGGAGATAAGGCTAACCTTGGCCAGTTGAGCCTTTATTGACTAAGTGGCCATATAAGGAAGCACCTGCACTAGCATGGTTGCCCCCTGTCTTATGGTCCACTAAGCAATCCCTCACCCTAAGGGTATGAGAGGGTCTCCACCATGGGGAATCACTACCTGTGGTGTGCTTAGGTAAAGTACAAGGCTGGTGAGGTGTCTGAGTAGGGAAGTGAGGCCCTAGGAATGTTGGTCTCAGCTTCCTCAGATCACTGGTCACCATGTATGCCTGTCTTTCCATGACTGAGTTGCACTTTGCTTTAAGGGTCAACCTTTGGCTGCCTACAGCTGGGGGTTGGGTCCCTTTGGATGGAACACTGGAGGGACATGGCAGGTTTGGAACCTTCTGGTCCCAGGTTTGCCCTTGCCTACCAGAGTCCTTCTGGGGAGGTCCCTACATAAAGGTACGGGGATCCCTCAGTGTGTAGAGGAGTTTTCACCTGGCTAGGGCTACTAGCCTGGGTGCCCCTAATCTGCTGATGGGGGTTCCTCTGGACAGGGGGCCCTGGGGGTCCACTGACCTCCCCTGACCTCTGCAGCCCTGGGCTGACTGAGGCAGGGTAGAGAGGGGCAGGTTACCTGCTCCAGACTGGGTACCACCTTGGAAGGGTGCTCTGCCATCAGGGGGTGGCCAGGCCAGGCCTGACTACCTCTGTGGCAGTTCCTTCACTAGGGGTAGGGTCAGTTCCCTG